>DWJN01000940.1:0-20257 GCA_018248895.1 Carystus phorcus
CTATTCATCTTAGCGTGATGTTCTATAGCCTATAGCCTTCCTCTATAAATGGACTATCTTACACTAAAAGAATTTTTGCAAATCGGTTTGGTAGTTCCTGAGATTAGCCCGTTCAAACAATCAAACAAACTTTTCAGCTTTATATATTAGTATAAGATTTGTTAAAAAATGTTACGATTTCTGTCAGTAGGATATATTTCATATGAAAAAAAAGTTTTATCTCAAATAGAATAATGCAATTGTAAATATTTTACTAAAAGTACAATTTAATGGTTCTAGTAATACATGTAAAGGGTATGAAATATTTTTTATAATGAACGTATTATGCATGCATTTTTTTACCAGAGATAAAATGGTTTGGCATTAATTAGATAATATATGCATAAATTAATTAAATGTGCAAAACTGTGTAAGGGTACATAATTTATAACAGGCCGTAATTTGACGAAGACGGAACACTATCTTATCTGTCCATCGATTTTTTAATTAATGTGCTGTGACTAGATGCACCGTTGCAAATTAACTAACGCTGTTTAGAAAAAAAATATAGTCTCTGATTTATGAATAATCAGTTCAAATTTTATGTAAGTACAAGTTTGAACCGTGTCCTGTATATATGTATATTTTGTTAATACAATATTATATGTATAAATAATTTTCTTGTTTACATTTTTTGTTATTATTACAAATTTGTAGCTTAGTTTTACGAAGACTTTAAATAAAAAAAGTTATGTCATAGTAAACAGACATAATTTATTATATTATTTTTACATTTTGTATCAAAGTAAAATGACTAAAATTCCACATCTCAATAAGTAGAGTTTAATAACATAATAAGAGCATTATTATTCCCATTAAAGAATTCACATCACAAATTGATTGTAGATTAAGATATCCGTGCCATGGCCAATATGAAAAGGTTAATATATGTATATAACAGTGAATCACGCTAAAGCCACGCTATATCTTCCATTCTTTTTAACTAAAAAGTTGGCCAACAACATTGGCGGTATCGTAATATCAAGCGACGAGGGAGGTACCTACCGCCCCACCTTGCTTTATACCTGTAGTTTTTATGTTTCGTTATAAATTATATGGGTAACATTCTTATGAATGAGACAGTCCGAAGAAATACAAATCTATGAACGTACTTTGAAATATTTTTAAAAATTTTGATATTATTCTACTTATTACTAAAGCATTTTTGCAGCAGTGATTACCGTATGGGCAGAGCTTCTTTACTCTGATGAAACATAAGTAAAATCACATATTTTTTTTACAATTTCCACCAAGTTAATGCGCTTTACCACCCAAAACTACATCACCGCTTACCAACAGTTAGGACTGTAGACAAGCATTAACTTATAATTAGTGAAAAAAAGTTCTACAAAATTTGTTTTTATAAAATTTTTACTAACAGTAGGTAAACTTCTATGGCTAAGATGCTATCATTTTGACATTAGTATTTTCCAACCTACGAACCAAGTATAAAGAGAACCACTTAACTTGACCTCTTTCCGCGGAGACATTCTCGTCAGAAAATCTGAAAGAGGTGAAACATGTTTTCTTTTAATAATGAACCTATTTTTAACCACATGCGTATAATATTAAAAGTTAATAAAAAATACGAGTGTTTTAAATTTTGTTCCAGATTTTGTTGACTTAGTGACTTGGTCTCGGCGACTCTCGACAACTGTAAAAGTAATTGTAAATGTAATGCAAACTGTAATAAATGTAAATTTAAGAATAAACAAATTTCAGCTTGCAATGATATTTAAACACATAAATATTAGTAGTTTATTAATGGTTTTCCCTTTAACAATAAACCTTAAATGATGTTTCATACAATTTAATTTTTTTTACGCATTTATATACTTTTATTAATACACTCTTTTGAAAACGAAACGACATTGAATATAAAACCTAATGTGGTTACGAGTATTTCACTTGGTACACGTGTGTTATATTCAACCACATATTTGTTGATATTTTAGCAGTATTTAGTTTTAGGAAACTGATTCATTTTATTTTGTTACAGCCCATCGTTTATGAAGGTCAAGACAAGAATCCAGAAATGTGCAGGGTTTTACTAACACACGAAGTTATGTGCAGGTAAAGTAAATCTAATTGTAGTAATTGTACCTACATATAATAAACAAACAGCTTTTTTATCTATGTCCGTGTGTTATATACGTATATTTATTAACATTTTTACATAGTCATAAATCACACACACACTATAGATATTATTATGATCTTCGCGATTGTTAGTTTTTCATAGAAATGGTACGACAGCCATTTGTCATAAGGGAGTTTTGCCAGTCATCTTTTAAACTATTTTGTCCAATATTTTTGCTTTTACTTTTGAATATTTTGTCTATTATATTCCTTGTATTAAGTTCTGTATGTGTATATTTAAGGAGTATAGTAAATTCATATTTTTATCTTTGTTTACTCGTAATAATACTATGCACATAATATATATGTTCTGTGATCTTTGAAGAATTGTTTGTACCTGCTTTCCTAATTATTATCTACATGCGGTGCGTATAACCAGTCGTATTAATAAAAACAATCAATGGCAGTAATTGTATTGTTTCGATCTCTTCTCGGTCTGTTCACAAAACAAACCATAGTCTGATTCTTAGAATACCATGTTCTAATTTTGGTTCGACACTAATTCGTAAACAAAGACATTAATTTGCGAAATCCCATTCACGCTGTATCAGTGTTCTACGTAATTGCTTACCTCGTACAAGAACGACGGCGAGAAGTGAACGTCCTTATTAATTTAACCATTTGTTTGGGGTGGTTTTTCCGCTCGTAACAGTGGCGTCTCGCCACTGTGTCAATGTGTTCGTGTTTTGTAAACATGGGTTGTGTCTGTGTGAGCAATTAAAATTTTATTCCACCTTAGACGGTATACTGCTGTTCCACTCAACGCGATATACGCGTCTCGCTCTCGTGTCTTCAGGGGAGGAGTCTCAGGGGAGTCTGTCCTTTCAATGTCTTTGCCCTTTGCGTCAAGGAGCTACGATAGGGCGCGTGCAATGAACATGCTGTCTTTACATGGAAGCGGCTACTTTTTTTACGTAGCACATGAATAACAAAAATGTTGTTATTCTCATAACTCGACATGTTTATATTGTTTTAAATAAACAGTTATTAACTTATCTAGATTTATACTTCTTGAAAGATATTAACAAGCTAAAGATTTATTTTTTGTCTACAGTCGGTGTTGCGACAAAAAGAGTTGTGGTAACAGAAATGAGACACCTTCAGATCCTGTCATCATAGATCGGTAAGTGTTTAAATTAAAACTAATATCTAGTAGTACTTATTTACCGAAAGCACATAATTATGCTTTCATTATGATGTTCATTATCTCCGGTTAGGCAATAGTTTAATGGATTCATTATCTATTAAATTAAATAAATTAAGTATTTCAAATTGTTAATTTTCAGCTTGTTATCATCTACACGATAGTTTAGATTACGTTAATTATTTATTTTAAGTTATCATTTGTACGTTGCTATGTATTCGGTAAAAAATCCCCTTAGTAATTAGTCGTGCTTAATTATTATTAATTATACTTTTTTCAACTTAATTTTCTCAGAATTTTATGAGAAAATATTGAAATTATATACACACACCTATATATGTTACACATGGGATATTTATGTAAGAGGAAATGAATTTCTACCGCAAAGAGAAAAACTGTTAAAATATTTGTCGGGTTGAGCGCAATGTAGTGTTACGTTTGGTCTATATTAACTATGAAGCTATAAAATCCGATATTTTCGGTACAGGATATATGAAAAATTATAAACCAATAAAACCATATCTGCAGACCAGGGTGTCGTAGGAGGCTTTTTTTATCTGCCTTTATTAGGTGGTTAGGGCTTCGCGTAAGACTTAAATTATCCATAATATTCCTGGTATTATAATCTTCTGTTAAACTTACCTCGGTAGTTACCGCCTACTTGCTTAAGTCAGCTGTTAAACCACTCGTGCTTTGGCTTACCTGAAGTCAGCTGCCAATCCACTAGTCGTGCTTTAGCCGAGGCCATGAGAGCAGTACTTTCTGTCTCTCTTCTTTCTTTGCAAGTAATATCTCGATCATGTCTCCTCTGACTGATGACTGATGTTCCTGGTTGACAATCACCACTTACCATCAGGTCGCTCGTCAGCACGTTTATCAGCTATTTACAAAAGGAAGTAGAAGTTTTCAAAGTTTCAGATAGTTAGCTATAAAAATGCTGTAGACTCAGAACAAAAGAAATAATTGTAGAAGTAGTAGTTATAAAAGTTTCTATATATTACCTAATAAATAATTTAGGTTTTTTATTATTTCTTTCAAAAGTTCCCTTAAGTGTGATAATTTACCTTTGTTCTATTATACTCGAAGTTTAAAACATATCGGTCATAATTAATAAGTTAACAGATCTCGAGTGGGTAATTAATTGTCCCGGTGAATACGTTTTCGTATAAAACAGTTCGAAACTTTGAATGCAGCAGTTTTTGCGACGAGAAAGTGTGAATTACAGGGATTTTTATTTGGTATTTTTCCATTTTAAGCGATACATCAGACCGCAGTGACAGCAATCTCAAAACTTTGTTGCGGCAAATGCATTATCGCGATACGAAAGCTTTTGAGGCTGTTCGTTTGTGATGTGAACTTTTTGTCTTGTTTGACTTCGGGAAATGGAAATGTTTAATGGTTTTATAGTCAGCGGTATAAACGCTTTAAAGATTACTGGAAAATTTGCCCAGTTAGTAATCACACTTCCTGTTGAGATTCAGATTCGTATTTATATAAGGAATACAGCTTGTTTTCGAGTTCGCATTGTGCATTTGTGTATATCCACGCAGCTCGTATAAATTATAAGTACTGCGAAGTAAATATATGAGAATTTTTAAATGCATTCAAGTATTCCAATCTATTAAAATCTAAAACATATGGCATTTGAATCAGTCATAAAACTTGCCAGCCAATTTAATGCTACGAGTACTTACTTTATGCTGAATTTTATTTGTAGCCCAATGATGGTTGTATAGTAAAACTTAGTTATCACATATAATGCTCTCATTCTTATTTTATCTTTAACAAAGTATCATTGTATTTATTAAGAATATATCCGACAAGCGCCTGATGTTTTGCTGAGCATGAAATTTTTATTCTGCTATGTGACAAAAATAATAAAAGTATTACATATAACCCACAAAAAATCTCCTACTGCCGGTAAATCTGTAGTAATATTATTTTATATGTAGTAAGTATAAGTTGTACAGAAATAAGTTATTAAAATAACTGCATAAAATGTATATATATAATAAAACTAAAGAGCACCGAACCATCTGGTCTTAGCTACTCTAAACATTCTACTACGTACGTACTCGTATTACTTGCACGAGCAAAAATTGTACAGCGCTATTGTTTTCCGAAAATAAAACGAAACCCGCAAACAACACTTCGCGATAACAAAGAATCGATTGCACAAACGGGGCATGCCCGAAATTGCCTGATTTACCGTCTCACGCTGAGTCATTCATCCAGATTTGATATAGAAAAGCAGGAGGAGTTCAAGCTAATCAGGCTGACAAATATCGAAATTTCAATAGAGCCGCTCCGAAGCACTATCCAAAGGTGAGGGGTTCAGGCGGCCGTCGTGGTGCTTTTATTTTCGGTCCTTTTTCGGGAATTCAATTGAGATAGGCGTCTCCCGTTTCGAACGTGGTCGTTCGATATTCGAAATTTAGGGTTGAGATATAATTGACTGATTTTTTTAGTTTTTTTATTGGATTGAGAAACGAAGCTATTTTTAAATTTGAAACGAGAATTAACACTATTTTTAATTGAAGGGATTGACTTATACCACTTATGGATTAGCTAGAAGATAAAAAATATAAATTAGTATACGCTAGGCTTTCTTTGTGATGACGCGAGATCCGTGACTTGTGGTATGTCATTTATGAGTTGAAGACCAATTGATAATTAAAATTTTACTATCGAAATTACAATTAGCATATTTTAATAATTGAATTATTTCCTATCTCTCGTTTCAAATACGATAGATATTTCATTTGTCCATTTTTATACATCTAATAGCCATGCATAAAATAATCATCAGCTTTGTAAAATATTCGATATTTTTTTTTGTGTCTTGGAAAAAAATATTATGACGGCCTTTGTGTTGTAACTTTCCTGTGCTGGTAGACGAGGTACGAAGTTGGTCCTGAAAATTTGTGGCGGCAAATAAACTGTGATTTTTAGCTTTGATGTATCTCAATTAAACTGTGCTTTTGAGTATGGAGTCGTTAGATCTAAAATTACAAAAGGGTTGATTGTGAATATTCATAAGTCATTTTTAATAAATTGGCGATTTACTGATATATGGTGAGACGTATATTTTTCATACTACAAATCAGAGTATACCGAATTGTACCGTAGCTTTTTAACTCATCGAATAAGGCTCTGAATTCAGTGCTGTAATGAAAGCGACATTAGAGAACTGTTTAAAGCCATTTGCTTAAGTTTAAAAAATGTTCTACGAAAGCGCATGGTCTCGTAACTAATAATACTGTCAATTGTCCAATAATTTTTTTCGGTCAAATTTAAACTGTGCTCGTTTATTTTTGTATGATTTATTTCGTCTGAATCTCCTTAAATTCATGAAGTGATTCTTTGATAATAATATATTAAGATACAAAAGAAAACACTATAGCTTCCAAATAAGAATTTATTGAGAATTGAATAACCATTTCGTTCCCCTTACTGACTGACTTTACCTTAGATTACATAGATATGTAACTCCTGACTTTACGCATTTTGTAAAATGGAAAGTTAGTGTAGTCATTTATTCATTCTGTACTTGTTTAATAGAACGTTCAGTTTCATGTAGTTGGTGCTAATCTACATAACAATTTGTTAATTGTCACAAGTCAGTTTGGACTGGTGATAATCCATCAAGCCATTCACCCGACCTCACCCATGTTAGATAGGTGCTCGCTGGCTAATGCGATAATTGAAATTGTGCAATTGCGTGCGAAACGCCCGGTTGTATTTATACCTTTATAACTTTGATTAGTATGATACGTGTATAAATATTGTGCGTTTTAATATTGTTTTTGTCAAAAATTAATATCATTAGCATCAAATTAATGCTGTACTTTTAATTAAATTACAAGGATGTCATTAGTGGATACTGTTCATTTTATTTCTTACGGGTATTTATATGTCATAAACCAAACATCTATGTATATGCAATGTATGTATAGTAAATACTAGGTGACCCGATGAAATTCGTTTCGCCTAACAATCAAGGAATTATCGAAATAGATTGACATAACTTCTTTATTTCTTAACCGATTTAATTAAAAAAATAATAAATGTTAAGTAAAGCCCATCGCGATATAATCCTGAAAACTACTTTCAAATCGTATAAGCGGTTTTTAAATATTGTTTAACATTCTCTTGCGTGTATAAAGGCTGTTAGAAATCTTATATTTACCTCAAACAGCGATCAATTTCAGATTTATTATAGGTATGTATAGATTTTAGATTTTTTTTAAGAATTATTATTTACAATAGCAAATGTTATAATTAATTGTGTTTATCGTTATGTTTCAAGTGTAATATTAAACTTATTTTTTGTAATATTCAAGCGCTACACCTTGTACCAATCATGAGTTCTGAGAGTAGAACTGAGACCAACCAATGCAGACGAGGAATGTAATGAACATTTAACAATTATTATTAAAGTGTCAAAATTTTGGTTATTTTTGTAGACCCTCGTGCAGTGTAATTGAGTATGCGATAATTGAAATTGTGCAATTGCGTGCAAAACGGCCAGCTCCGAATTCATTACGCTCGCGTTTTGCAATTCGGTTTTTCCCTTTTTTTGCGCACTGTCGCCAGCTGAAATGATAGCTTTTTGGCTGATAGTCTAATTATTTTCAACGCGTGTTGTTACTGTCAATTTCATTAACATTTGTATGTATTTTATGTTTTAAATTTTTTTCCGTTTTTCTATTTGTGTCAATTTTCTAATTGAAAATATACATGTATTGAATTCATTAAGGTCTCAATACAATACAATTTAATATAAAATTCTGTAAACATGCGTTTTTCTATAAACTATACATAAATTTATTGTTTCTTATATAGTATCTAACGAATACTATAAAAAGTCTTAAAATCGGACCATTTATTTAAATTTAAACAGTACAAAGTTACCCCGAAACAACAACTTGTCCTCGTGTAAGGCTAAGAATGTCGGTGCAATATAAAGAATGTAACCGACAATCGAAAGCGTTTAGTATCGATAACATATCGAATAACTGACGCAACGGTAAAAGCAGGCAACAATCCAGAACCCTTCGAATCAGCAGCAATTTGTTAAGTGGATTTTTGCCCGAGACACGCTCGCGGCTCGATGCGCTCCTGTACACAATTTCATTATCTCTGCCCGTCTGCCCACGGCCGACTCTACTATTAACTTACGCGATGTATCCAGCTATGGGGCTTTTTTGAACCATTTTTCAATATTTTTCAAAAGTTTTTTTTTCATTTTGTAAATTTTTTCTTTTTTTTTTAAAGCATTATATATTTCGTTAATTATTTTTCATTTAACATTATTATCAACTTTTATTGTCAATGTGTCGAGAGCCGTCGTGTCTTGAGTAGGGGCCTCAGATAGGTCTGAAACTAGTCGGGCGAACCCGACTAAAATGTAATCAAAATGCGAGTCAAGCTGGATCCACATTGACAATGTACTCAGAAACTCACAAATCATTCAGTATTAAAACTCATAATACATTAGATGTTGAATGAGCTACGAACTTAAGTCGGCAATATATTTATGTTATGTATTTCAGAACGGTTTTTTAAAGAAGTCAGGAAATATAATCCAAACGTAATTTTATTTGTACATACTAGATATAAATAGTATGTATTAAATTATTTGAATAGTTTAAATTTATCTTGAACATTTTATTGATATAGATGGTTCAATACATCTCGTAGGGATGAGTTAAGTTTATTTCAGTCAGCATCGACACTATTTTGTCTGACGCTACACTATATAAAAATTAGATTTATGGCCTTTTAAATTGTACTATTGCACGTTACAAGTATTACGCTATCGATAGGGTGCAGGTACTTAAGAAAATGGACTTTCGAAATCAATTCGTACCCACGCAATCTGTCCCCTCTACGCAATCACTTAAGGATTTTATGAAGCGTAATGATTAAGATGTTTTGTCGTACAGGAATTTAAATCGATATACTACCATGGGGTCGGTGGGAGTCACTCGTATTCAACTATACGGATGCTAAACATATTGTGACTGGAATAGCTATTAAAGGATTAGAAACAGTTTTTGTTGATCATTCATTTAGTAGGGGTACATTAATCGATTGAACGATTGTAGTAACGGGTGATTCAATTATAGGGTTGTGTTTTATTACTTTAAACACGTCTTACAATAAGGGCAAATAGGACTGAAACGTTTAAGTTCATACGAACGAGCAACTTTTGCACGAGTACGTCATATGGTTGATATCTACATTAGATGGGACCTTTACACCCTATTTCAGATGCGACAAAATCGATTCCCAATTTGATATGGCCCTCATGCTCGCTACTTGATAAACATATTTTAGGCGTGGTTGGGTTTGAATGTGTAGTATATGTTGTAATATTAGAAAAAGATACGATAAATCACGTCTCTTTTGAATATTGTTACGCGTTAATAGAAATTGTAGTACAAACCGTCTTGGTTACTCATAGTGCAACGGCATTATAGCGTATTAAAAGAAAAAAAATCTAATACATTAAGTCTGGATTCTATTCCAGGTTATAGTTTTGTTTTATGAAACTGAAGTGGTCTTAATATACGACTTGATTATCTTGAGTTTGCACAGATTCTATAAATAATTTGTTTTAAATATTGGGATGATTGTTAATGTGTTATTCGTTTAATTTGTGATATCATAACTTTAGTTGGTACGAGTATACATGAGTTTTACATGCTTGCTACTAATAATACTTCATGTGTCTCGATATCTGCTGTAAGGCATACTCAAATACTTTATTTTTATAAATTTATAAATTCTAAATTCTGTCATATAATTAAGCAAAGATCATTGTAAAGTAGGTCATTTATAATAAGTTGAACATTAGGTAGGCACTACTATTTTCTAAGGTCTTAATTTTGAAATCGTCAGGGAAACATTACATTTAAAAGCGCGGTTCCGTTACTTGCAGTTTTCCGGTAATTTTCGGTCCTGTGAACAGTGGTAGGAGCGAATCACGGCTATTATATTATCTCATTAGATACGCCGCGGCGCCGCGCGCCTCTCTTTTCTTTTCGCCAAATAAATTCGTTTCTGAGCGGCTGATTTCTCTATTACGGTTTTTGGAGATAGCTTTCTACTTAGACCGTAGATTTATATATTACATACTTATTTCTGTATTCTATAGACCTTTCATGAATTGTTACTTAATACTTGAAAATGTACAAATGTATTAATACGTCTTATACGACTAAGTTTACTTAATCGTTCAATAATTCATGATTCTTTATTTTACTTTACATGTAGTGTCACTGGGAAAGAAGTTTTGTTTCAATATTTAATCAAGATACATTTACAGAATAATGATTGCTAAAATCGTAATTTGTTTATTGTTGTACATATCCTGTAAATTGTAATTACCTTATAGATTAACATTAATAAGAAACGATATAAATGAGCCTTCTTTAATATCCTGTTTTCAAAAATATTATACCAAATATACTTTCGGTGTGAACAGCAACCTATAATTTCTTATTACAAATAGTTTGCAAATACAAGTTTGTTGGTGCGCGACCTCTGAACGGCCGAGTTTGCAAGTTACGCTGTGAAACTTTCGATAACTTCATAAGTCTCTTTATTAATAGCTTTACAGTCTCTTTCGTTCGGGACGATAACAGGAAGAAAGAAATTTCTTTAAAACGGAAACTAACAATAAATACAATCACACTGAAACTTTTAAACAACACTTACTTAGAGTAAGTACTATATTATCTATTTTAATAAGAAGAATTGTCACAAATTATGGAGATCTGTGTTAAAAGCGACGCAACAAAAGATTCCGACACACTTACAGTATAATGTAAACCAAAAAAGAAAACTGGTCCCAAAAGCGTACCCTGGGGAAGGCCGCGCGCTTCGCTCCGGCCCGATACAGACACGACGGCTGGTGATTAGGCTTCTTATCCATGAGATAGCGACAAAAACTGTGCAAGACTTAACAACTAGGACCGTTTTCTTATTCCCTCCGAACAAGTATTTTCTTGCGCCGCCGACTTATCTAATGCCACTGTTCAGTTAAATTTTCTATGTAATATTACCGACTATCTTTTAGACTTTACGAATTTCTTCACCATTGTTTTTTTTACAATTTATGACGTTCGAGAACTCATCTCGTCTATTCTGTTACATTACAGCGTCATACTTATGTATAATGTATAAATCAGAGCCGCAGCGCAGTAATGAGACGTCTCATTTCTGATTTATATCGGCGTATTTGCTAGTACCCTCTGATTTTTCTACTCGATAAGTCCGGGTGATGATCGTAAATTGAAATATGATAGACTCGCAGTAATACGTCGTTAATCGTATCGACCCTTGGAATCTCATAGACCCTTAACTGGTAAAATAAACTCTACGTATTTCGTTATATAATATTAATGGCTCATAAGTTTATTAAAAACATATACAATGTAAGAGTTCTATGTATACAAAATGAAACTTTAAATTTTATTAAAAAAGTCTTCGTATTCTTCTATTAATAATATGTTAATCTTCACCTTTAAACGTTACATTTCTTATTTTATCGTGTACCATGTACAAGTCTTCTATCTCAATTCTGAACTCATCCCCGATTCCAATACGTGATTCGTCGGTTCGGAAATTATTCGGTGAAAATTCACCATCTCGTTAGAATGTGCGATCCGGTCGGGCGAAGCGAGCCAACCGCTTGATAAATTGTCTGGAATAATAATGATGAATTGCAACTAGCCCGCTCCTGATGTTCATTCTAGTCCATGAAATAGTTTCGTTATTCTATGTATATTTCCATTTTTACTTGTAGGACAGTTTTCAACTTCTATGTTTTAAGCTAACATCCTTGAGGGTTTAATTCGCATATTACCTCACCTAGCTACAAACTCAGAAAAGGCATTCCTATCAGTAACAATATATGTCAAGAATCTAACCAAAATTAATTTTGAATTAATTTCAATTTCGCTGTATTTCAAATTAGCGACAAATCTATTAGGAAAAGGACGACTCGGGCTCATTTAATTAGTGACAAGGTTTTATCATCCGCTCTCTTTGCCTTCGTTCCGGAGAAATTCAACCATGATTCCATATTGGGAAGCTTAAATAATATTACGTAATTACTCAATCCGCTTAGATTTCAACGTTACTGGTCTATATTGTTCTATTTTTATTTTTAATTTCGATACTTTGTTTTATTTACACGTCTGTTTTATTGTGACGTTACATTTTGAGGACAGTCATAAATGTGGTAAGTTAAAAGGGGTGTAAAATTTTATACGTATTCATAAGTAACATCTCTTTGAAGACTAGCACACCGGTTACTGGGTTGTAAAACAAACTAACGTTAATTGTTATTTTTATGATGGCATCGCGTGACGTGGGGTCAAGTAAATTGGTACTGTGACTTTGTTCTCCGATTGTTTTAATTTTGGATAGCTCGGGAGTAATTTATGTTGACTATTTTTGTATTACGCAGGAAAGTAATAATGTTTTTTTTTGTTTGATATAACTGAAAATACTATAAAACGAATCTTAATTCATCATTCGGGGGATTTTGATAGTATACTCGTATTGTATAATAACATATATTTTTTTGTAGTATTTGTATAGTATTTATTTGTCACGAATCTATACCATTAAATTTGTCATTTATTTAAATGAATAATTATAATCCATTTTCTACTAAACAATTGTTGTTTATTTTGAAATTTTGTAAATCGTGATTTAACAAAAATCTAACGATTTATAAGAGGTTTCTTTATTTCAAATCGTACACAAAGATATTTTAGTTAACATTTTTTGAGACTAGATGTTTGGCTCCTGCACGGTCGAAATTTCGTTTCCAATCCATTGTTTGGATTGTGATAAAACTTTTTGTTTCTTGTGTGCCCTGAAATGATATGGGTTCAAACCTGAAATCAATATAAGAAGAAGGAGTATATCACACCAAAGTTGCATTTTTCTGCAATGTCGCAACATTTGCTGGGCTACATACCTATATTTTATACGATCATTAAAACATATTTTTATTTATTTATACTTTATTGTATCCTAAAAATTTGGTTTTACAAAGGGCAAACTTAATGACTCTTGGCATTCGCTCATCAAGATTTTAAAAATGGTTTACGCAAAGATAAGTTCATCAAATCTCTGTGATATGATTACAAGACCATTTAGATCTAAAATGTACCTATTAACTCACACGTAAAAAACCACAACATCACTTAAGTCCAATTTCGACGAGTGCCATATTCAATTAGTTATCTTGATTTGGATGTAATCATGACTTTCTATTTGATTAATGGCCTCTTCTGTCCTCCATTTTATTTACTAATTGTGGTTTATGGATTGAACTGCATCGCTGTTTTAATATTCATTACGTGATTCCGTCATCAACATGAAGGGTTTTGAACTATGGCGAAAATACTTTAGAAACTATATCAAAGAAACATATAATGTCTGAAGTATGTTTCTTGCTCGATCGCACTCCACATGTACCATCAACATTTGGGATCGTGATTAAGGAAAACTGAATAACTTTAGTATGTAAAGCAGGCAAAACATAAGCAAACCACTGTAATGCAATTTACAAAGCAGGCAATCAAGAGAGCTAGCCACATTGTTGTACATTCGCCGTCAAAGCCAAAGGAGGGAGCTCCTTAATAATTAATTGGCGCTTAAACGCGCTGACGTCTTGCGCTCAAAAGGGGACTAACGTCTATGCATATGCTCCGTAAGTGGGTGCTCTTATTTTGAGTTCCAAGACAATCTTCATGTAACATTGAAATGTCTAAAATCACAACACTCATAGCATATTGAGATGTACCTAAACATTAATATTTAAGACTGTAATAATGTGTAATCACTTCCGGCGAAGATTTGAAGCAATAGGTATTATCATAAGCATAAATTTAATGTATACATATTATTATTTAAGAGCCCGTAGCGTTGTTCATAACCCTGCCTGAAAAACTCAGGGAAGCAAATCAGATCACTTTATTCGAGGTTGTTTTTGACAAACAATTTTCGAAAGTCAAACTACGCCATCGCTTGAGCAAGCCCTACGACGAGTGGTCTTGGCAGAAGAAACGGCAAGAAACTCAAAAGAAGATTTTTTTCCAACTCGCAGTTAGAACGCACTTAGATACTACCACTTATAACTATATATACCTATGCCAGGTTCGATTTTAGGTCGGGGCAGACATTTATGTGACAGACTATTGTTATTTTTCGGGTCATGGATGTTATTGATGGGTAATTTGTGTTGTCAATACAACATACGGGATCACCAATGCGGTCAGTCCAAGTGCTTAAGAGTTGGGAAGCGTTTATTTGTTTTTATTAAATAAACATAGATACATTACATGCTTTAAGTAACCTCTAAAATATACAGAAACAAATAAATATAAAGTCTGAATGTATAATGTAAAATATTTTACACGTGTTTCAATAAACGACTTCAAGTACCGTTGATTAATTGACAAAATACCTACATATGTATATTATTAATGCCGAAAATGAATGTGACTAAGAACAGCGTAATATTATAAAAGTAGGAATTTGTAGAAAGCTCCATTTATTACGAAACTACTCGCTAAAATATCCGAAAGATGTACATTATTGGCAGAAGGTAGCAATCCGGTCTCTAAGAATAGAAAGGGCTTTTAAACTGTATTTCGGTAAATATATCGCAGGGGTCGCCTTTGATCGAAGCACCTTCTCAAATTGTCACTTGTAAATCCAATTTTCGCTTTATATTCCAAGTGACACTTTTCGTGGGGTGCATAGCAATATTACATCTAGTCGATACGTCATTCATACTCTTGTATTTATTTTTATAACATCCAAGTTTTACAATTCAGAATTAAAACTATCTATTAACCGTAGCATTTAAATCAAATTCTAGAATTTTATTGGAGTTTTAGCATCGTTTATAGATTCGATACTGTTTCTACAATATATTTATGCATATTATACAGAAAAATCATAAAATACGTCCTATTTAAGCGTAGCTTAGTGGACAAACAGGTATTGAATAAGACGATAAAAAGATCTTTATTATTATTTCATTATAAATAAAAAAAACAAGTAAAACAACGTTTTTTTTTTATTTTAATGTTTTCGTATTACTTTTTCTATCGAGAAATAAAAATAGATACCAGGCTAACATAAAAAAAGTATGGTAACACCGAAATGGGGTTGGTAAATTGCATTGTGCTACCCATTAACGCCTTGTCAGATTGGATTTCGATTTATATATTTGATAAATGAGATAGAACCCATTTGATTGTTAAGATAGCACTATAAGTAGAGTGAGTACAGTATAATCCTATATGGTTTAATACACGTGAAAGTGAAATACTACCATAAATCGGAATGTTTAATGCACTGAAGACATATTTAGAAGTGTCAACGATGTATTTATTCTACTTTTCTGTGTTATAAACTTGTATTAGAACAAAAAGCGATTTAATGGGAAATGCATTGTATGTTATGTTATATGCCTACTTGTATATCGTAATTGTGATTCACGATATTCGGTAAAACTTTATGGAAAAATATCTCTATTGACTGAAGGTGAATTCGACTAAAGATAAGCATAAATATACCTCAAATAGTTATTGAATGATAAACAAATATGTAACTTAAAATATAATACATTATTTGTACCGAGCAGTTTCAGATTTTACGTGCATTTAATTTTGCGGAATTATAATTATGTCAAACATCGCGGGAGCGTTACCAGAACAACATTAAGAGGAAGGATTCCTTCGAGTGACACTTATATTGATATATGTATGGTCGAATTTGCCTTAACTTTAGTCAAGGATTTTAAATCTTAATTCTCATATAGCAATAGAAGTTTACAAAAAATGTCTGTTGTAAAATTAAATATATTACGCTATTCTTAGGAAGCTGACAATATAAACTGATGTTTGTATACCAGTAAGCCGATACATAAAGAATTTCAAATGATGAAAAACAATACGAGAATCGGACTAAAAAGATTTCTCCACGCACCGTTCAATCGACATTTGTTCTCGTTTGCCTTACGTACAATTTTTCCTGTTGTCACGGGACGTTAATGAAAGAATTAGCTTTCATTACAACTGATACGATTCGTTAAAAGGATTCTCAAATGATCGGGACCTTTCGATACCCTACCCTCGTACGTGAGGTCGTGATTATCTGTGATTAGTTTTTTAAGCCCATATAAAATGCTGTTAGTGTAGACGGGTCGAGCGGAACATAATGTATAGAAAGAAGTATATTATCCTTCTTAGAGATAAGACAGTACAAAGTACGTTCGTAATGTTTGGAAAATTCGTCTAATGTGTTTATTAAAAGCACACAAACGTCAGTTTTATTACTTTAAGTTTTGTAAGTTTTTGAATTTCTGTTATATTCAAGTAATACTAATTTTATTTTATAATTGACTAAAATATGATGGAAGTTCAAAGTGTTCAGTAAATTACTAATATAAGCAATGTGCTCATGAAATGGCTTTTTGCATTGAGCATTAATTAATTAAACGTTCAGCCTGACCCCCGAATAGTCTCGTCTCTGAGTTGAAATTGGTGTAGAATTCATTTTCTTTTTAATTCGTCTTCCAAATTCAAATAAGATTTCTTTTTTTTTATTATCCCGTGCCGCATAAAAGGGTAGACCAAGATTCGTCGCTCCGCTGCGTTGTTCACTTCGAAACGCTAATTTCTCCTCGTTCTCCGGGATACTGATTGGACGATATATTTAACAATGCTACCGACACGCTTCTCTGCGAAAGAATACATCTTACGAATCTGTATTTTTTTTCTTTTTTTTCTCGCACTCGGATTCTTATTTTCTTATTTTATATCTGTTTTACTAAAGGTTGTAAGCGGCGATTGTTGTGCGCGCGTTAATGACACTAATATAAATTATTTGAAGGTCGCATTTGGCTCGGCCGACTTCGGTGTTTAGTCGTTCGTTTTTCCGGCGATACTAGCATATTACGGGGCACCCAGCCCATGGAGGGTCTTAACGGGAGGTCGTTTGCTGCGCTGCCAGCCTCCTAAGATTAATGACATTACGCGAAGACACTTTGTAAGAGGCAAACGTGACAAAAACCGAGTTGTAATTAAGCATATTGATTTAATACCTAACATTATTACATTTCATTTACCTACATTCATTGGTCTTAATGATAATATTTTTTGAGGATTATAAGAATACCATTATTTAAGGTAAACATGCGATTACGATTAAGTTTCTTCTAGAGAAACAAATTTTTGCAGAAGCGATTAGGTTAATCAACATTACAAAGCATATCTTCCAGACCCATAATTTCCACTCTCAGGATTAATCATCTTCTAAAAGTACACGAAAACATCATAATATATGTTCAGGTATATTATAAGTTGTTATTAACGCAAATTAAATGCTTTGACTACTTAGTTAGCTTACTACCGAAATAGAATTAGGTTTTATATATTATTTTGAAGCGCTCATAGCAAAATAGCCTTGTAGTTTGTTTTGAACTTAAGTGTAAGTACTTTAGGGACGTTATTGCAAATAATAGTCATCAAGTCATAGAGAAGTAGTCAACAAATCAAATCGAAGATTTTTGTGCAACGTCACACCTTAAGACACTCGGGTTGCCTATTAACATCTCCACCAGTTGGATCTAGGAGCACCTCTAGGCCTCCTCAGTGATGAGGAAAGACTTGCATCCTATAGTGTGTCATTAGGAAAAAGTAAAAGCTAATTTGATTCCATGTCAGTAACGTGATAGTGCATTGGACAGGATCAAAACAAGCGAACACAGTTTCAACAGTGGACACTATAAAATATTTAACACTCATATCTCGAGCGGTCCGCATATTATCGACTGGTCTATAAAACGGAAAACTTTTGCCAAAAAGAGACGAAACTAACTCTAATACGTACGTTAGAGAGGGATGTATTCACGGATATTGTACGATCTTTGAAAATTCGTTGGTACCGTTTGCTTTCTTCTCGATCGTTTTTATCGAGGCCGTTATATTTTGATAGAGCAGTTTGGCTCGATCGCCGATATAACGTTTATGTTTTGGTTTTCGGTTTTACTTTTCATATGAAGGTTGTACGAGTATTCCTTTTGTTAGCGTTACAGTAAACATATTTGTTACATATTTTTAAGAAAGTGCATATGATTATATGGATGTTATGTTCGTAAAAGTCACCTTGACCAAGTTTGATCGTGTATAAGCAAATCAGTTTACTGGCTTCCTACTTCCTGAAACAAACTCTAACGACGTTCTTCTTGTTTTATTCTTTGTAATTGGTTAGAGTTTTCCTTTTTAAATACTTTCGGAATGGGAAAATGTTATGCTGCTATTTAAATATGTGTTTTGCTGGATAGTATTTTGATATCGTAAACCTAAACCTTTTTCGAAACCACTTAAAATTTTGCGCACCTAATTTCTCGTAATTACTAACATTCAAGTGCAAACACGAACAGAGATTCAAGGGATTGAGTGCGTCCGATTCCTAAGTTAAAGAAGGAAATACCAAAACCGGACAGTCATACTATTATTAGATATCAATATAAATATTATTCGATGTACTTGAATTGTATTGTCTTTATATGTATTATTCTTCTGTTCGTGTATGTCTTTAAACTTTAGGAATAACATTTACCTTTTACGGGTAGACCGATTTTGTTGATTTTTTATATGTTTGGATTCGAAAATGGTTTACATTCATAATTCGATATGAAGATTTTTTAAGTTGCACCATAATATCTGCCGAATCTAGTATACTTATAATTCGATATAACCACCAAATATTACTTAACTCAATCGCACCACCCGCACAGCCTACACAAAACAAATGATCAATGGCTCATATGAAAATAAGCGGTCGCGAATTTCCGAATAATAAATTATACGCCTTGTCCGCTTACCTCGGGTTAACCGGCTTTTATAAACTACCCCGGTAATTTATAACTATTACCCACCCAAAAACGATCACGTGATATCACTTTATAGCATATTCGTCGGTAAATATGAGGGCGGGATAAAGTGCTGTTATGTATTCTGGTACGTGTGATATTAACGGCTTTAATATGCCTTAAATATAGGCTGGTGTCTAGTCTAAGCAACAAGAGTTAGACTTTATAAGTAACCAAAGTTAAATATACCTAACAATAGCGCCGGTGTGCTGGGTATAGACGATTGTTTGTTACTTTGGAATCACAACACAAGTCTGAAAATCATAAATCAGTGTCACCTAAGAAAAGCAAAAAAAATGTCAAAATATTTTGTCAAAATGTAAAATTTTTTAATAATATATTTTTTAAATGGTCTGGAATAGCTGAATCTATTCTATATTCTTTTTTAATAATGTTTGTTTTAAATGGGCCGGAAAATTAGGAATTTCGAGTGTCCTTACATTATCGTTAATTATGATGCAAATACATTACATACATTTTTTATGTTTAGAAAATTTCTTTTCAAAAACCCTTTCTTAATGCTCTCCCAACATTGAGTTTATTTAAAAGTTTATGTGGTCAAAAATATAGAGTTCAGAAACAATATGCAATTAATATTGTACATAGGTATTGCTTCTTTAATATGGAAGTATCTCCCAGCAGACCTTGAATAGTAAACTGGTAAGAGAAGCCCACTATCGTTAATACGAGTATATTCACTATATTTTTATTTAATTGATCCAGACCAAAGGCATCAGCTTCTTAAACAGTTTCTCTCATCATATGCTTTTGTAATTTTGAAGGTAGTTCTACATTTTTTTTAAGTTTTTTATTTTTCATTATGCGTAGCAACGCGCGCCATATACAGCTAGTATAATATAAATACATAATTAGATCACATAATGGCGTAATGGTCACCACGCCGGACCGCCGTTCGAAGGGTCCTGGGTTCGATTCCCAGCGAGGCGGAAATTTGAATG
>DWJN01000941.1:0-20251 GCA_018248895.1 Carystus phorcus
GGTGTGAGTATCGGCAAGATAAAGATGCATGTTACCAATATGGCTAATGCGGAATTCAATTCGATGACAATGATTTTGTAATTGGTTGATTGAATTATGCAACTAGACCCTAACTAATAAAATGTCCAATTTATTAATGATTAAATTCATTAAATCAATAAATTTTAATATACGTGTTTTTATTAATAAAACGGTCTTTTTGTATGTTTAGTTTTTTCAAATTTTTTTACTCCAATTCGATTCTTTCCGTAAAAGAATAGTATATCTGCGTTTAGTGTTATATTTAGGAGACGCTATTTTTGCAATATTTTCTTCCGTTTCAACGATGTTTATTTTTTAGTACCGGAAGTCTACTATAGTTTTAACTACTAGTGTTAACTATAGTTAAGTTTATATTAAAAATTCACGACCCATCGAAAACAAATACTATTCTACGTAACAAATTGAAAACACCTAAACAAGTTAACATTCTAAAGTTTAATACTTACAATGTTATCGTTCGGGCATTCTTGAAATAACTATTAGATCATAAGTGTGAACGATTAAATTATCGCGCGTAACGTAAGTTATTTATCGTCTTTGGCGGAAATCGGTCTCTGAGCCCGCGCCTAGGTCGCGAGAGCGATGTCGAGCGATTTGATGTACTCGAGGAGGATGCGGAGAGTCAGCAGGGAGACGAGAGGCCGGAGCCAGCGAGCCGCGCTCATGTCGGCTCGACGGGCGAGCGGAGCTGGCTACTGGTGCTGGCTACGCGGGGTCGAGCACCGGCCGGCGTGCGCGGCCGCGGCGCTCCGAGCGCATTATGCAACGCCACCGACCTGCCCCACGTCTAGCCGCGGAGCGCGTCGCACTAACCCGACGCCGTGCTATGCCGACCGACCTAGATGCACTTTTACAACGAGAATGCAATCGACACACATATTCGCGTCTCGTTCCGATAAACGCATCGACGACGAAAGCGGCCCGTGATGGAGAATGCGGACGAATTTGACAGCGAGTGCAGTGAGTACGTCACGTTCGCGCCTAGTGTTCTCCGATTAGAGGAGAGCGGGACGGCGGCGCAGTGCGATCGAGCGCTGCATTCAAGTTCATTACTTCCGTAGTGTGGCCGCGGCGCGGCGCCCTGACCGTGCTCTCGATCCGCGCTTGCACTTTATTGACGATCGCCGCGTACCATTCGATACTATCGCCACTTATGACTTAACGCCACTCATTGCATAGTAATGTAATGTTTACATTAACACTCTATAGACACTAATTTTTTATTCATGTCGATGAATCACAATTAATAACTTTGGTTTTCGAGAGCCTTTAACACTCAACTAGTAAGCTGAATTCGTTGTGAATTCATTTAATATTATTTTATACATATTATGTATAGTAATTGAAAATGCCATTTCCGCCATGTTTTATATGTACAAATTGAAATATAGTTGAAAACGAGGGAGCGGATAGCGTGAGAACGGTAGCGAAAGCCATGGCAGGGCGGGCGGGCGGCGCGCTGCCACCCCGGAACACGCTTTCACTCTCACGGGTCGTCGACACAGCCTTCAAGCTCCCTTACCTCAGAATCTCGAATTTAACTACCAACTCGTCAATAGCTGCCTCCTTATCTGTTACTGTAGGCTTAGAGCGAGAAAGGGTTTACGTTGTTTTGACTGAAATCTCAGTGATACATACACATTGGCCGAGAACACGTAGTATGGGTGATGTATTCTGCCTCCTCCGTCGGCTCTACCAAGCCGCACCCTACCACCTACCATTATCCAATATTGATTTCACTATTTACAGGCTGTAATCTGTTAACAGCCTCAAACTGTTCGAACTCTGAATAATGGACCGGCGGCTGCCAGGTCTCGAGTGCCTCACGGCTCTTTTTAAAAGTATTATGGAATTATTGGGGGTTTATAAAATATTTATGATTATTCCACTATCTACCGGATTCTGGAGACTCGATTGATTTTTTATTAATATGTAGTCAGGTTATATTTTTTATGAATTGAACGTTTAAAACCAGTATATGTATGGTTAATACAGATGTACATATGTATGTTATTAAAACTTGCTTTAAAATTTACTATTTAATTTTATTCACGCACCAATCACCAATTAGAGTATACTCTAGGTTCTCTATTATAGGAATGACAGTGGGTTTACTAATAACTAATCGGAACCCTCAGAGTTCTTATAGAAAGTATTAAGTTAGCTTTGCCAAAGGACAAAAGAAAAATCCGTACAAATACACCATATTAAATATTCCGATTCCGAAGTCATACGCATTAATTATTAGGAATAACTCAAGATCTACATGGTAGTCAAATTAATATGGGAATACGTGACAAGTACAAGCTTTCGATTAAAAAAAGAATTATTTAAATTGGCACACCCAATAAAAAGTCATTAAGTAACACATAAAAATATATAGACGAATTGAGCACCTCCTCTTTTTTGAAGTCAATTAAAAATAGCGTCTGAAACTTTTGCTATAATGAAAAAGTTGTGAACGAATCTATATTTAATTTCCACGTGCTCATAATGTTTCGGAGCTAATACAAAGTTTTTCATGATTGCCTAATTGCCGCGTGACCCTTTCACGCGCCCTGACCTGCCTTAACGCTTTTCCGCCATATCTGCGATGTCTGTCTCGCCATCTCCATTTAGGTTTATATTAATTATGAATAGATCTTGAATGACGTAATTCTTTACGTAGAAGTTAGAACCTAATAATATACCTAATTATAAAAATATTATTAGCACATCAAATGGGATTTTAATGAGTAATGTTGCTTAATGTTTTACTGTAATTTTATTTAGATTATCATGAAATAAATATTTATAAAATAAAACTATCAACTAGCGAGATATAAAAACTTTTTATGCAATTTTGGTAGTATATCAAGGTAAAACAAATACAGATTATAACGAGTATCCATCATGATAGTTTTATAATGTTATTTAAATTTATATTAAATTAATTGCCTATCATTATCACATTTCAATAATTTCTAATCTGATGGTCTTTCTGAATACATGATGGCGTTAAAAACAAAATCGCGTCAATTGGCGGTCAATTAGAGCGTGAAAAGCGAAGCGCATCAAAGAAAATGCAGTTTTCCAGCGTCGGAGGCTTGAGCGGTATCAAAACACTGAATCTTCCGGGGTGAACGGCCGCAGCCGCCTCGTCCCACTGCGCTAGCCCCCGCGCCCGGCGACGCCCGTCTCGCTTGCCGCTCGACGCTCTCTGCGCGAATAAATCGCACGCGGCTGTGTGCGGGAAATGCGTTTACTGTATGAGTATTGGGCACAGGGGTCGTTGACTCCCACACCAATTTTACTCGTACTTGCCATCTCATGTACACGTGTTTTGGGCAAATTGCAAAGCTTAAAAACCTTGCATAAATTTAACCGATTTTTTGTACAACAATGGTTAATGGACAAAACGTCTTTGTACTCACATTGTTCAAAATCATACTTTTTAACTTGATTGCAGGCTATTTACTTACTTTGATATGCAACCAAACGTTGAACCTTATTTCTTGAAATTATTCAAGAATAATTTTGTTTACATCAATCTTATATAATATGTGTAATATTATTTTGACTATGATTTAGCCTGTTAAAATTTTATATTATTCCTAAGCCTGTGTGGAAGTACTATCGCATAAGACAAAAGTTTAGTGAAATAGCATGATTTGCAATGGTTATAATTATACGTTAATGATAGACTGCAGTACTACTACTATCTATAAATTTACTTTTGCTTTCATTTCACTATCTATCATAGTATCGATTGTTATTAACTAAAAGGATATCCCGCATATTTAAATCTGCGACATTAAGCTTGTGATAAAGGCTTTATTGATCTAACTTAGAACGTTGTGGCGTAGGACATGTCTACAAGTACATCTGTGGAAGTGGATCCTACAGTGCAAACTCGATTTCCCCCTTCTTGGGGTAGGCTTCAATACTCATTCATGTTTTTTTCCTGCTCTAACTAGGGTGCAATAGCATAACTCGCTCCCTTTCCCCGTGTTTCCGTGTTGACGATAATACATACGCGCATGCACTAGACCTAGCCCAATGCAGCGAATTTTGCGTAGGGTCGTTGTCCTCCGTTGCCTATATATCCGCACCGAAATTCAAGTAATCTATGACTAAAATGTCTCTGCATCTCCGGCAGTTATTTAACTGCTGCTTTTACGGAGATTTCTTTCAAATGCATCATAAGGTTTTACGATTGTAAGCCTTAAAGATATCTAACAGAATAGCAAAATAACTATTTAAGGCTTATTTTATTTGCACTTTTTTTAAATGACTACGATAATCATTAGGTGGGCTGAAAGCTTCGTTACCTGTGTGTAATGTTTAAAAGATACAATGTTTAATTTCACTTTTTGCAAAAACAAAAACGCACATTATACTTGCCGGTATTGTTTCTTAGAAAACGTCCGAATAAAAAACATACAAAGAAATTGGAAAGAACCGACCCTTAGGTTTATTGCTAGTACCTTTGGGCTATTTTCAATGAGCTAAAAATGCAATTTGCACAAACTGCATTTTTTGCTGAAGTATATTCAAAGGATTTTTTAACGCATGGACGCAAATTATGTTAAACATAAAGCGACAAGTTATTGCAAGACAAATTGTACAACGGTTTCTTTGATTTACCCATAGAACAATAGTTTTTTTGCAGACGCAAGAATATTTTTTGTTTCGTAAAAATATTAATCTTTATTGTTTTACAGCAGTACCGAAATGTTTATCTCCTTTTTGCTACCATAAAAAATGTCACAAAGGGCTAGTAGGATATTTACTCGATTTACTTAAAACTAGCTATCATAAAAATATTTATTGAACAACAAGGCAAAACGAATATGTCTTCCGAAATTAGGTGAGACACAATGACAAAAATTGAAAGTTTCCAAATTCAATTAAACAAAATTTACCATTTGTAATGTAGAAAATAAATATTTCTCTGTAATATTATATTTTGTAAGTAAATAATGTGCTGTACCGTTTAGTATCGTAGTGGTAAAACAGTTTGAGTCGAAGGAATGACAAAATTAATCAGTGGCATGAGTTGGTGACTGTGAAATAGATTGCACAGAAGTGTAAAGTACTAGTCTAGAATGTGGATAGGGTCAAAAGCCGCGCAGTATGTCAGCGTTTAGTATTCCGTGAGTCCGGGGCCCGGCCGGCTAACGGGACTGTCCGCCCGTCTACACTGGCCTTTACTTTCATCGATCGAACGAACCACTACGGTTTACTTTCCTTTGTTAGATTCAACTTCTTAAATTATTTTGCTCTGGGACTAGTCTGAGATTTTTGCACTTGCTTGGTGATGTTTGTACGACGCCAGCGAAATACTAGATATCTACTATATGTAATAGTGCAACTCTTGTATGATAAAACAAAACCAATAATAAAACAATTGATAAATATTTACAATGTTTTTTTAGCTTGAACACTTTTTAATCTTCACTGCTTGCAAATAATAATTTGACCTGTATAAATCGATATAATTGAAATAAGTGGCAAAAGTGGCATATGTAGATATACATATATTATTTACGCTCATAAAGTAGTAATAAAACTTTAAATACAGTATTGGTCACTGTGACAATGTAGACAAACAATTATCTATGGTTAGCAATATTCTATACAACAATAAAGGACAAGTGCGCTGGCCTGATCCGCAGGTAGATATATAAAAAATCTCAACACCACATTGAAAAGGAACGTCCCGTTAGATCCATTTAGCTGCATTAAATCAGCAGAAGAAATATGATTCGGTGTTTACAAAAACTTTTGTTTGCCTTAACTATATAGAACATGTTGTGAGATTACATCATTTCTAGCGGTATTATAGTTTCATAAATTCAGAATTGAAAAATTATTTATGGATTTAATGCGGTGCTCTATAAATGCCAAGTACCGTATGTTTACGTGATTTTTCATATGGTAATGTAGTTACATCACCTGTGGTTGATTTATTGATGAAGGGAGGGAGAGGGGTCACTACTGCGCGGCGGTTCCATTTTACGACTTCCGTACTACTTCAGACTTTCCTAAACTAGTTGGAGTGAGCGTCTAGGAAAGAATATTCATTTTTTAAAACCTACTTGCGTGAAAATGTAGATGCCATAACGGTATAAACACGAATAAGTGTAACCAGGATACTGTGTTGTTAATATTCAGTGAAGCTAAGGTTTCTAAGCTCGTTAAATTGGTCGTATAAAATAATATGTTTTCTAGAATTTTCGTATCTGTCAAATTTTGATTCTAGCTTCTCAAATTTTTATGATTATCGTGAAGTAACCCGAATATAGTGTCAGTTCTACGCATTGCTCTTTAAGTCAAAATTGAGGGACATTTTAAGGACAGGATTATATAAATTGGTTGATAATGCAAATACCCTGTAATAAAAAATAATCATAGAAGCACAATATCACAGAAGTTTTATTGCTATTATAAAAGATTTTTTTCAAGTTTGAATAACTTTACTAGCAAAAACTATTTCGAATCCTGCCAGTATTTTATTTCATTTCGTATGAAAATGTATGTGGAGGATACAAACACTTGGAGCAGGTAGATTCCAACGTCCCGTGTATAATGTTACATATAATGCATTTGAGGTAACGGTATCTACGGGAAGCTACAGTTAGAATGCGCCGATAAAAAATAGGAGGGTGAAATCGGAACTTCGGGGCCAATACTTCCCACACTGATACGGTGTAAACTATTCTGATTTCTTTACATTATTAATTTTTTAATTACTAATACACTTACATACACGTATAATTAGTGACGTAAGAATATTTGCTTCGAAAGATTTCTCCGAACCATTTATAACACATATTACTAATGTTAATTATATAGTCTATACATTGGCTTAAAATTTAAATCAACGTAGACTGCAGATTTTAATATGTTAAGGGTATTCGATCAATCCATTTTGTTTTGTACGTATGAAACATGACACAACTAAAACTGATCAAGCAACTAGGTTCAATTGTAGATAATTAAATTACATAGTCTATTTTCAATATTAAACACACTTATATCATGAAACGTTAAAAACGTTAAAAGTACGGCGAATTTTGTGTTTTCATAATTTGAGAGATTACTTAGAAAAAAATTATAGTTCAATCGGAGGGGTGTTTCTTATGTTATAAACATATTAAACCACGTATGAAGATTAAACGTTGAATGTGTCACTCATGTGGTGGGGTTACATATAATGAATGGAGCTATATGGTGCCGCGCTGCCGTCATCGGTCATCGCTGCGACCGTTCATTGTTACTGTTACCGGAAGGCTTGCGACATACATATTGTTTTACCTAGAACTCTACATGCATCGCTGTCCACTTAATGTTGTTGTGGGGGAATGCTCGTTTCCTACAAACAGGATTGATGCGAATAGAATAAAATTAAAATCACATCGTATTCGTTTTTAGAGAATTAACACCGGCTTATTTTATGGTAAATATAATTATGTAGTTGACATCTTTTAGTTTGTCCACATTTGTGTGCTTATTAGAAAGACAGAAGCAGGATTAAGGGAATGGCTACATGCTATTCTGCAATGAATATTTGAATACAAATTATTTCGGTTAAATCATGTAAATCTTTGATAACCAGATTTTTAATAAAGGATTAGCTAATTAATGCCTTTAAATAACTCGGTATATATTTATTTATCACACATTATTGTTGATTATACAAAAAATCCTGGTATAATTCCGTTGTATGATTTTTTAATTAAAAAGCTATCTTACCGCAAATTTTACTCTTCTACATAATCTTCAGGAAATTGACCAAAGGAAAATCAAAAGACGTATGATATAGTATCTATGTAACACTGGCGTCATAACGTACTTATGATTCGAAGTAAGCATTTCACGTGAACTTTAATATGCAGTGTTGTTTTCGAACTACGTCGTCATAGGTTTACATAAGCGCTGCTTACGTCACACATGCGTCACGGAGAGCAGGAAAAGATCAAATGCGTGGAAAGACAAAGCTATCGGGGCATGAATATGGTTATTACATAATAGGTGCGTGCGCGCCCCGGGCCCTGAGTACCGTTGCTCGAACAGGTTCCACGCATTATATCCCTCACCGCGCCCCGCTCCCCGTTCCCCGCCACGCGCATACGATGTTTACCAAGCGTTTACTTTCTACCCATCAAGGACCTTCCCAACAAACCCGCACTAAGTGTTCTTCAAAGAATCCTTACACTTCTTAAGCATGCTCGGATTATAACTTCATTTTCATAAGCGAAGTTAAACATTAACATGGATGACGGTCGGTTATTATGCCACGTATTCTGCAAAATTACGACATTGGATAGATTCATCGATATGTTAACTTTGACTTAATTTTTTGGAACATAATGTTCACTAAGGTGACTTAAGAGAAATAAAGTATGTGTGATGAAATAGATTGTTTAATTTATCTTTGTACAATTTGCGCACCGACAGATCAGTATCATAATCAACAAATTGTACTCGACTTCAAAAAAGGTGAGGTTCTCAAGTCGTCCGTAGTTTTTTGTGTATCTTAATAACTTTTTCCTGGATGTATTGATTTTGATGATTCTTTTTTTATTCAAAGCTGGTGATTGTATGTATTTTCTGATTCTTATTATCTGATGAGTAAAACATATTATATTGGTTTTAGAGATATCCCTGATGTGCATTTACATGATACGTATGACTTCGGAATCGAAATATTTAATACTGCGTATTTAATTGAAATCGATTTCTTTCGTTTGTTAATTGACAAAGTGTTAATCCTGAAATAATTTGCTTCAAGCTTTTGGGTCATGAAGTTGTTAGATAAACAATATTTACAAGTAAGACACATTCCTTTTCAGTTACTGCTGCATCTATGATGGTTCGCAAATAAATTGTTTTTTTGTTAATAAAATTATTTTATGTGACCTTCAGCGATGATAATAATCGATAACTTGTTGACCTTTCTCGTATCGATGTAGTGCTATTATATACTACAATGTCGATTACAGGGGTAATGCACTCTTGCAACGTAAATTAAATTATGCAATTTTTGTATTTTGTTATTTGAATATTTATATACATATATTCTTAATAAAGTCGGTCTACATACGCTAAATGAAATAAGTCGAAATGCAGCGACTGTATGCTATATAAGCAACTGTCAAATTACCACTAATATTTCATTCATATATTACTGTTCTTAAATTTAAATTCTTAAAAGAAAGGATACGTTTACTCGTAAAGAATTCTTATATTCGTAGTTGCTTGTTTTTGGTTGATATTTATTAGATATTTTGACTTTAATAACAATTTTAATATTTTATACATTCTTTGGTAGACAAAGATCTAAATATATCAATATAAAAAAATTATACCCATTAATCTTCTCATAGAAAAAAAATTATTAACAAATTTCTAAGTGACAAAATATGAATTTTAAATAGAAATTGTATTAAAAATTAAATATAACCATTAAATAAGATCAGCCTGTGGTATTGAAAACAAACATTGTTGTTTACATTTTTTACTAACGTCACAATAAGTCATTTATTCATATCATAGCTCTAGTAGTTGTTTTCTTAAATCCGAAAAATATTGCGTCACGAAACTCAATTCAAATCTTAACTGTATTATATTGAACGTAGTGAGTCAAAGTTATAATGAACTCTATGTTCAGTGAGGTAAATATAAAATTGCATAAGCGAAAGCGGCTCGCAGCCGGCTCGAGCGACTCGCAGCGCGGTTCAACGACCGACTTTTCACAGGTTTGTCAGCCTTATGTTATATCATCGGCCGTAGTCAGTGTCATTGCCGAAACTCTTTCGTGACATGGTAATTTACGTCTTATGTACTCTCACTTCGGCTTAGTTTTGCTTGGATCTTTTGTGTAACTTTTTGGCCAGCTTACTACATTCGCATTTTAATTTTCATATGCTATTTTTATTACCCATGTATCCTATACTCACGACGTATGCGTGCGTGCTACATTTTGAGTAATTTAATAGTTTGTTAACGATATAAAAATGAGTATATAGTATGTTCAAATAATGTATTAAAATTATTATGAGCACATGGTAAAAGAAAATATTCCTTAGCATAAACAAGTATAATTTTTAACATCGTTAAATTGTTTTACTTAGTAATAAAAAATCTATAGTAAGTGTTGTTCATCGATGTTATTTCTATACTGTAACAATGTGTGGGGTAAGTTACGTAAGCGTGGTGTGGGTAGATCACGTGTGCAAAATGTTCGCCTTGAAATTGAACTCAAAAAGTTCAAGGTTGTGTTTTTACACAACTCGACCACTCAATAACAATAGTTGGGGCTATGTGTGTGTACACTTGTGTGAATGTGTACATAACGCTCTAGAGTTTATATCTCAGTGTACAGTATATAACTATTAGCGAGTTTTATACTAGGTGCATCCATATAATATCATATTCAAGTTTTTAGTGCTTTTGAAAACTGAATTAATATTTTATTATTAATTTAGTTTTAGAATGTACTTGTAATATAAAATATATATTATATTCAAAATGTATTGTATTGTAATGTAATATGATATGTTGAATATGTTGTCTATATACATATAATAAATAATTATACAAAAAAACTTGTAACACGCGCTTTAAATAACATATCAATTGAAGTTTGATAACATTGATATCGAAGCTTTGTTATCGATAACTGTGACTCGAAGATGTCATTATAATCATGTCAACAAAATCATGATTATTTTGGAGACAATTTGTTTTTTATTATAAGCTATTTACTTTCACAATTATCAACCAAGCTTTAAGATATTGCAGGATGTTGTCCTTAGTTTGAAATTAATACAATGATTTTATAAACACCTGAAAACTTTGATAATAAATTAGACAAGACAGTAGAGTCGCGCGTTGATGTCTTTTGCCGGCAAGAAAAGTCACGCCTTAAGACGCTGTAATGCCAGTATAAACAATATTTCTAATTATATCTATAACTTACCAATGCCACTATAAATATCCAGTCCAGTGACATCAGAAGCAAAATCCACATCGATGAAAATCCCAAGCGTTTTGTATGTATTTCACTAAACTTAAAAACTAATTTACACAACACTGAAACCGTCACTTAAAAATAGTAAAAAGCTAAAAATAAGTCTTAGATTGAGATCTATGTTACATTCAGTCTAGTTAAATGCGAAACACGAGTTAGAGGGTCATTGTGGAGCGGACGCGGCGTAGCGCACCGATAGCTCCGGATAACTGATAATGTGTAGCTCAGTTCATGGTCGGAGACGTCCTTACCGCGCGGCTGCCTACCGCCCGTGCCGCCGCCTGCGCTTCTTCCGCACTCGCTCCACGCCCGGGTGAATGAACTGCTGCGTGCGAGCGAGACGCAACATCTATCCCGTCGACCAATGCCATGGTCGAAGCGCTCACTATTACCTATCCGGCAAGGTAATCTAGTACAACTGTCAAATAATATTTATCCGATTTATTATTTTCCATTTCTTTGCCATGTTGATGGGAAAAAGTCGAAAACTTGTTTGGGGATAGATGTTATGTCATGCACTTAATATTGGTCTCGCTGTCGAACACAGTCGATGTCTGATTCCGTTTGACATCTTCATTCCTAATTACATCTTTCGTGGTCAAATGCTTTATTAGAGCATACATTATTGCGTTTGAACGGGTGCGATTATACACTTTTATAATATTTAAGGTAAAATAAATTAAATCAATATTGTACTTGTACGTATAAGTACTAAAAATTACTAATATTATTTCATAATACGGCAAATAATAATTGATTAATAGATATAACGATCAGCAAGTAAAGAGTCTCACTAGTAGACGCGCATAAATGCGGTAAGTGTTACGCGTTTGATTTAAACAAAAGAAGATTTCCCAAGCTACATTTGACGAAGCTTTTCTCTCCAACATACTTACCTAAGGAGAAAATTCTTTTTTACTTGAAATTTTTTAACATAATATGAACAGCTTAATAAAAAAATATGCACATATGTATATGCGTTAGGTTTTAAAATTATTATTTTTTTCCGTGTATGGTTTCAACGATTACTTTTTTAGTCTGTATACTTCATAGTTCAAGAGCGTCGTTCGAGTTCGTCTTGAGCAATCGCGTCGGACTGTGAACATACTTAATATTTGAATGAATGTCCGTTACATGAGATATAGCTGGAAGAGATAATATTTAATTATACGTGAATTAATGCTGAAATAGAACAAATGACTCTGTGTATACCGTATACTTGTAAAGACACATTAATATGGTGGATTGTAAGTGGATTGTAAATATTAAAGATAGTTAGTATAGGTTCCGACATTTTGTGAAGTTTAGTTAATTAAGTACTGATTCATTTTTGTTATTACTATATTAAAAAATGTGTATCTGACCTATGGCCAACAGTTCGCTAATAGGCTTAACAGGAAATTTGTAAAATTACCGATTATTATGTTAGCTATTTCTTTGGGCGCAGGTGTTGCGAGTACTATCTTTCAATATGAGAAATAATTTGTAATGCTAAGTAAAACGAGAGGGGTTAGTTAGTACAATATAAAGTGCAGGTAGCATTATTTGAACAAAGTAATTAGTGAGCCTTTGAGGTAAAACAATTTCTGGTATTCATGTTAACGAATAGTGGCCGAGAGTTTAGTGCTTAGGTTTCGAATTATACAAGTCGCTTTATTTCATCTAGCTTTATACTAAGGGTGTTTATTTTTAATATACGTATCTCGCAAGCTAGGATACGAACCTTTTGAACTCATGAACGTGAGTGGTCTTCGTTGCCCACTGACATCAATAATACCAAACCATTATCATCATCATCACCGATCGTTTGTGAAGGAATAGGAGTAACATATTATCATAATAATATATTATATTACATTAATAATACATATATTATATACTGTGTTATGTTCTGTTCAACAGGTTTCAAATATTTTAAATCCTTTATTATTATGCAGATAAGAATGTATTAAATTGTATATAAACTTTTTTCTTAAAATATGTCTCCATTGTAGCAACATATTTAAACTTAATAGCATGATATTCCTTTTATGTATTACATTAAACTCGCAGATGGCTCGTAGCTGTTGATCCGGATCATTATCATAATCGAGTCAGTGTTGCAATACTCAACATACGTCCGCAAGATTTTTGTGAAATGCTTCAGATAAGAAAAAGTACAGTTAAAATGTGTTACGTGTATACATATATGAACGGTAACAAAAAACATAACGTCAATAGAAGCCTTTAATCGCAGCCTCTATCAAGGATTTGCTTACCTGCCGAAACCCTGTTTGATTTTTTGCTTTAAAAGGGTGGCCATATTATAATCATGGCCGTATAAAAAATCATAACGGTTCTTCATCCACTCAAACACACATTGCGACGACAAAAACACAATGACATAGGCTGTTACGTTTCCTGTAACAAAACTCATGTTTTACGGCGATTTACTGCAGCGCAACGTTTTCGAATTTTTTATTGTTTTTGAAATTCGCAGAAAGGTATTATCTTTTTAAAACGTTTCAATGAAGCATTAATTTGTAAAATTGTCACGGGGAGATGTTGTAGTTACATTACAAATTTTACTGATGGAGTATGGACATCGATTAATATGAAGTATTTGAAGAAATTAGATACTTTGGTGGAAAATAAAATAATTGTATGCGTACGTTACGGAGGTTTAATAGAGAAGAGGGACAGTACATAGACAAAAAAACATAGGTAACATAGACAGACTCCATAATATAAGATAATAATTTAATGTTTCCAACAGGATTATTATGTTTAAAACCTAAAAAGTTTATAATACACAATAAGCAAACAATAAAATATGTTCTGTTGAATAAAGGTAAAACGAAATGAAATCTTTAGGTATTAACTGTACTTGATAATGAAACATAAGATATGTAACGAATTGCAACTCTTGACACTGTATAAAGGTTAACATTTAAATAAAGTTATTGCAGTAGCTCAAAAAATAATCATCTTTACTTCCCTGACAAGTCTCTGTTTCTGTACAGAACATTTACAGATAAAACAATAAAAAATATTCCCATTGTTTCCTTCCTAGCGCTGTCGTACAGTAGTCTTTAAATACTGAATATTGTATCAATGAGCCTTTTGTTTACCAAGAACGGTACCACCATATATCCCGTGAAGTTATCTGTGAAGTAAACGGTAACAAAAGACTTTTATTATTCAGTAGCTAAGACTACATAAGAAAGGGGTGCGGTGGCTCTCTCCTCTTTTTTCATCTGACCAGAACTTTCTTTCAAAAGTAGGGTAATAAATTCCTTCACGTTACCGTAATGATTTATGGACTTTTCTTTGGCCATTGTTATATTTAATACCATAATGTTGGATTGGAATTTTGTCTTCTACTTTAGTAACGATCCGAAATTTAGCGAAATTTTCGATTGTTTAACTATTTATTGTTAATTGTGTTGTGTAATTCTAATTTTATAAGAATATGTGTTGCTTTGCAACAAAATCAGAGGTATAGAGGATGACTAAAGCTCGATACTTGTGAAGTACTTTCTGTAGCACAAAGGAAGAACTTCAAAAAAGTGTATGTATAATTATATTTAAGGTAAAAAAAGGAGTGAACGCCCAAACTAGCCAGTGGAGTGGCCGCTCCGGCAGGACGAGAGGACGCGATCAGTGATTTGGGAGCAACGTCCTCGACCTTGAAGCTAGATGAACTTATGTAACCGCCCGGGCTGCCGCCTCAAAGCCTCCTCCGAATTATTCCTAAAGTTTTTGCAACACCCGCCGTATCCAAGCTTGGCCAACCATAAAAAAGGTGACGCAAACGTCTGCCAAAGAGGCGCATACATTATTCTTTTTCTATTTATATAATTATGTGTCTAAGTGTATAACATATTAACATTTATAAGTAATTACCAATTACATTGCACCATTTTTGAAATATACATATGTAATTATTCTATAACTTTAGTATACAGAGCTTTTTAAATAGATCAGCTTTTCCTTGCGTTCGCTTAATTATATGTAAAAATTGTGTACATTAACAAGTTAATATTAATGTAAATTATTCATTAAAGTGTGCTACTGTAACTGCAACTGTTACTCTATTTTTCACTTGAGGTTGCCCAAAAGTTCCTATAAAAAGTAAACATTATGTATGTTCAACATGCCTTCCATGTGTATACTTTGTCCAAAAATAAATTCCATCCTTAATATATATGTAGGTACTTCCACTACTACACTTTTAGCATATTTTTACCATTCCAAAAAAACACATGTACTCGTAAAATACATAAAAGAGCCTATGTAAGATTTCTTTACAGAATTATTTGATAAGAAACTTTGAAATCTTTTCAGAGGTACGGTAAAATAACATACTATATTCGATTTCATTAATAGGCTAAATGATTCAATTACATAAATCATGTTTGTTTGAAATATGCTGCGATCATTGAAACTCAATGTGATTTTCCTGCTTCCCCCCATACACCTGTGGCCACGGATATTTTGCTACCTGTTTACGAAGGCGAATCTAGTAGCTGCGAGTTTTTAAGAGATGATGTCATAACCAAAACTATGACTACAAAAAGCGCTATTGTGTAAAGAGTCGTGAGACTAGCTGGTTGCGTTGACGAGCGTTGAACTCTTTCGAGTGGCGAGCGGCGCGAATGGCCGCCATTAGCTAAAGTGTAATAAAGACTAAGGTTTTAGTAGAACTCAGATAAATTCATAACCAAAAATTAATAAATTAAAGCATAAAATGAATAACGAGTTACCCTGTCATTTGGAACAGCTTATTATTTGTTAGGTAACTAAGGGTTTTGTTCGACAAAGATAAAAAGCAAAAAGTATTAAATTGTATGTATTAATATTTGTTACAAGTATGACTTTGGTAAGCTAGTAAAACTTCGCGTAATTGTAAAGTATTATGAAACTGCATATAGGTTGGTCTCGTAGGTTTTTTTAATACTGTTATTAGTTCACTTTTCAGACTATACTTATATAAACTTTATCAATTTTCAAAACATGAAGTTGTTGCAAATTTTAAAACAATCAGTATACTTATATCAATACACTATATTCACTATTTTCGTATATACATACATATGTATGTATGTATTTATTTTATTTTTTACTCTTCCAATTACTTTTTCTTCAAACCATTTCAAACGTCGCCAGTATTGCGATTGCTTAAGTAGATAATAATACTTGTATGTAACCCGCATAACCACGAGGTTTTTGACATTTGCGATATCGATTATTTACAAATTTAGACAACAATAAATGTAATAAAAACTTCTTGGTTCATAAAAATTTGCGAAGCAGATAATTATTCGTACACCTACCAGTGACATAAATGTCAACATACTGTCTCTCGAAAAATAAGATTTCTAACAGCAGGGCTTCAGTATTATTTAATTTATTTATATCTAAGTGTATTGCTATGTTAATTAACAACAAAAAAATGATAGACTGTGAGGTTGCTAATTAAATTAGCAATATTTGTAAAGACTACTTACATTTCTTTTATTACAAGCTATATTCGAAATCAATACAAAATACTTGATATTTCACATTATTTTAAGAACTTCTAAATAAAAAGTATATAAAACAGTATTCTATTAAAATACTATCTTTATATGTATGTATAATGTTTGTATTTGTGTAAATATTGGTAAACCTAACCGATTGGATTGATTTTTGTAAAAAAGATTGTCCGTTTAAGATAATTCTAGAAAGGTTTAGACTCTTAATTCGTTCTTTTTATGTTGCCGAAAAATTTGCCAAATACGCTTGTGTTATATGAATTTCATGTTATTCCATTGATATTTTTTCCAACATTTCACACATGAATTTAATATGTATATATTTAAGATCAATTTGTATAAATAACAATAGTTGAAAGACATGTTTGAACTTAAATTGGCATGATCTACGTTGGCTAGCCGCGTCACCGCCGAATATGTAGAGACTGCAGAGTTCGATCACCCGCGACTGATAGAAAAAACGTGTTTGATTTTTGAACTGCACTGGCATTTGCTAGTTGCCATTTGTTTGGTGGTATAGGCTAGCGGTCGGCAACCTTTTGGTAGACAAGGGCCCAAGGTGGGGCAATAAAGTAAAGAAATTAAGCACAATTACAAAACAACTTAGGCGCGCTCACTCTTTAATGCATTTATTTAGAAATCCAAACTTTTCAGACATATAAAACTTATTTATGAAATACGCACAGCCACGTATAGGCAACCTCTGCTAAAGCAGTTAATTTCATGTTTAATAATAAATTGTAAACTCGTATATTTGGTCACGTCATTCCGTATATTCTGTTACTTTTAAAATGATGTAGTTATATTCGATATTTAATTAGAGTGAATAGGCATCTTAGAAGTTAGGGCGCTCGCAATTCAAGGTTGCATCTCTGCTTACCGTCAGGCAGGATAGTAGTCAAGCTTTAACTTATATAGTGTAAAAAATATTGTGTAATGTATTTATTATTTAATTCGTTCTGGATGCATGTTAATTTTGAACAGTTTGCCTTTTTGTATTATGTAAGTATTTCGAGTTAGATGTAAATTTTTTTTACATTATTTTTAGCATCCGTAGAAAACTTAATAGGTTTGTCTCCGGAAACGCAACTATTGCAAGATGTCTACACTATTCACAGATGTATATTTAAAGTAGACGGTGATGGTAGATGGTTAGAGATATGTTTCTACGTCACCACTAATTACATACAAGTTTATATAACTCTTCTGTTTGTATGAATATCACTGAACTCCTTTTAAACATTTAGACCGATTGTGATTGTTTTTATGAGTGTGTTTAAGTGAATTCTCGGATGGTTTAAATTCATATTGGATATGTATTGATATGTTTATTTTATATTGCAGGATAACATCAGCTGCATTCGATCGGGTTGACAACATTCGATGTATAAACAGAAATAAGTTATACTAGCGGTCGCCTAGTTAATAAATCTTAAGTTTAACTAGACTTGTAATACCTCTATAATCACAGATTTCGCCATAGTAATTTTGCCTATGTTTGTTAACCCAATTACCCATTTTGTAAAAATCACTTTCGGTTGTCTAAGATTTCATCGGAGATTTGAATTCAATAATGCCCCCTCCCCTCCCCCCTCCTTGATTACTACAGCAACTTTTAATAGGACGGACATTCCACCATATACTTATTCGTCGTACAACAGGTCCCTTCAACAATACAACAATACCTCAAAGCCTTCACTTAAAATACATAGTCTTTAGTGAATCGAAATAGATCGTTATTTATAATAATAAGATTACGGTTTATGTTATTCGCCGACACAAGAGCCATTTGGTGTCCCGTTGCACATGAACTTCATCAGCGTCGTCCATGAATATCAAAGGGAACCACCGATGTACATCTAGGTATATGGCAAATTTAAAGAATAATAATAATTGTGGTTGACCCGCGTGACGTAATGGTCAACACACCGGACCGCCGTTCGAAGGCTCCTGGGTTCGATTCCCAGCGAGGCGGAAATTTTAATGATGAATTTAAATTTCTGGTTTCGGTTTCGGTGTGTGTGTAATTGTCTTTCTGTATTGTCTATATCACCCACGACACGGGGTGTCCTAGTATGGGGCTATGACTGTGTAGCGTTATTTATTTATTGATAATATGTTCTGCCGCTTCTTACCACATCTAGGTCCGGCATGAGAATTACGACAGTACTATTGGCCGTCCCAACACAGACAAAGGGCTCATCGCTAGACCTAGAAGTCAGACTGAAACTTATATTCGATAAAATGTCTGATAATAGTGGGGATATGTGTGTTTTTGTTTGCCATAATAGTGCCAAGATTAGAAGAAAACTATGAAATGGCAATAATATTATTGTGTGAGATATGATTTCGTATAATTGTGAATTGTATAATTTTACTTTACTGAATCATCGGGCGGCGCGAAGCTTCTAACAGGTGACGCAACTAGAGTTTGTAACAACCTTATAGTTTCGGTTTTAAGATTTTTCAGAATTCAAAATACATCTACATTTTTTCAATGAATAGACCACCTGCTTTCTCAATTTTTTTTTGGAAATAATATTAAAAGTATTAATATTAGGAAGAATATTAGAAGTATCAATATATTAAAAAGCTTTCGAAAAGGTTGTACTGCCTACCTACCATAATCATATATGAATATATATAATATTGTAAATAATATATACATATATGTATGTACATGTGTAATAAATGAATAATATGCGACCTCAATAAATTATGTCAAAATAAACTAATTAAGAAGCATTCATTACAAAAATGACCGTAATGTCATTCAACACGATGTTACGAAATTTAGTGGCGCCAACTGGTGGCAAAGCTCGGCAGCCGCTTTCCCCATTTCTAATCCTCAATAAGACTTGGAGTTATTTTTTTTAAGGATTTAAATTGTACATTTGTACTTTGGCACATACATATATAATTTGGCAGGAACAAATACTGCAATCTAATCTTATAATTTTTCTCTTTAATATATAAAGTTAAAAGCTGTCCTCTGCCGCGCAAAATTTCCCAATTAGTAAACTAAGCTCACATTTAAAAGTTACCAGTGTTTATTGGTAACTCTAAAGACGCAGGTCTACTCACGAAGTATTGTTTATCCAAACCAGTTATAAATCAATTTATACATAGACCTTATTGTAACTTTTCTGTCTTTTGCGCTATATCTATCAATGCAACAATTTTGTATCTGATATTAAGATGTTTTTAGTAAATTGCGCTTGAGTGTTTATGCTTTCTGTTTTTTATGTTTTTCATTAACATTATTTTACTTATGTATTGCAGAACGTTACCTAATCTTTGTGTTTGTTGACCCAATGGTTTGCGTTAATTTCAATTTTACTAAATTTTTTTTAAGAATATTATCTTTAAAAATATTCTTCCATTTAAACTCCTGTAAATATCATAATAATAATTATAATTGCTTAATTTATATTAGATTATAGTATCTAGATATTTTTATTAAATTCATATTCGAATTAATATTTTGCTATTATATTTATAACTAACTATACATACATACTATATTATCTTATATTTATTTCTATTAAAATATTTGCAATAGTATAATAGCAAATTACCAATTCAAATATGAATGAAAAAAAATCGTAATTGCAAATATTTTAATAGTAAAATTTTTTTGGGGAACAATATATCCTAGTATTACAAGGATGACAAT
>DWJN01000942.1:0-20248 GCA_018248895.1 Carystus phorcus
GCACATCTGCTAGTGACGCCTTGTAAAATTTAGCTGAAGTTTTATTTTCTACTGCCTGAATTTCACTGAATCCTATGCACCTTTAGTTTTAGTAAGTACGTATTGAAAGTGTTATAGGTAACAACAAAAGTTAAGTTATATTTTATAATCATAATTATATACCTACAAATTACGTGTCACGATGTTTACCCGCGATGCTCTTCTAAACTTCTTGACCGATTTTAATCAAATTTTGCACACCGCGTCCAGTTTGATCCAACTTAGAAGATGGGATAGCTTACATCTCAATTTATAGTCGAAATATTATTTTATTGTAAATTATTTGTTTAATATCTCACAAAGAATTGGTTCTATAAGATTCTAATAGATGGCGGTGTAACGTAATTAGTCGGCTAAATTGGGTACCTATGTAAAACTATGTTACAACAACGCGTGGCCGGGTCTGCTAGTTATAAAATAAATTAAAGAGATCTTAATTTAAAGTTTAAAAGTTCGATCCCGAATATGATTTCAATCTGAAACGAAAACTGTTATAGAGATCCGGTTAACAAAATTTGCGGGTGAAATTTTATATACAAAAATGCACATTATACCTACTAATTTTTGTATTCTGAATTTTTTGCTTTACTTAAATCAAGTGGGATAAAATGTTTTATCCCACATTAAAATAAGATATACACAACAGTAAGATATGGTAATTTGTAGATACTCGTACTTGCTCATATACCGCTCTCTAAATTCTACTGAAAATGAACCAAGTCATTTCTTAATGTTTGATTTTTTATGAATTAAAATCTCGACAAAACTTGATGATTACGACAGAAATTCTGCGCGACATTACTCGTGCTTCAGCATCGCAGCATCGTTTTCAAACTATCATACATCCTATCTTCTCAAAATCAACAATAAAGTAATTATTACGTTATTTGGTTCCACTGTGGTTGGGTCGGCTAAAACGCGGGTTTATTTACCATTTCATTCTTTAATGCTTGTTTGCCCGTTATTAACATAAAAAAAAACTTTTCTTGTATTTACATAATTATTGCGTAAATTTTTTTATCATGGAACAAACGGACCCCTGCACATTTGCACCCAAGGTTTAAAAGAGTAGCAAAGTATGGAGAGTGAACATTTATTATTCATTTTAATTCTAAAATCCCTAAATTAAATTTCTGAGCGCAGTAAAAGTACTTTGAAGTATTTCATTGAATCTCTTTCCGGGTTGGAGTCGATAAAATTTTATCGAGTCAGCGAAACGCCCACCGAATTATCAGCACCTTGCTTGCTGTTCCATCTCATTTGTTACAACGTTTAGGTCACTGTTATTCTCAGTGCCGAGACCGTTTCATAAAATTCACAATTGCTTATGAAAAATATATCAATGACATAAATTTTGATTTCATTTTCAAGAAAATTGTAGCAGCGTCAAATCTATCCGACAATACTTAAAATGAACAGAATCACATCGAATATGTTCTTATATATGATGAGTTTTTTTTAATTAGATTTACATAATTATATGAATATCAACGCTCGTTTGATACAGTTAGTATACAAAAACGTAAATGTCTCAGAAATTTTCATGAGAATTAACCGAAATGCCATACTGTCAATTTAAAGCTTACGTCAAGAGGCTATTAAAAATTAGATGAATATTTTAAAGACAAGAAGTTATAATAATGTAACTGCATGCTTTCTTTGTGAGTAAAGGGCGATGCTATGCACGTCTCATAGTGCTATCTCTTTCTCTCTCTATCTCCCTCTACATTGTCCTCGCGGATTGTTGTAAAGTAGAATAATACTACCTCAATTTAATTCTATCCCAAACAAGTTCCAGTGTAAAGTTTCATTGCTTGTCACATATGAGTTGCAAGTTCACTAACAAGAGATCTCGTGAGTCTATAAACTTTCGTAATAACCACAAACGACGTAACAAATCTATGTGCACGTCAAACGGTATTGTAGAATGCCAGTAAACGTGCCACAAGATAATTGCGTAGATATATGCTACGCTACAAACTCAAAGTGTCACAGTAGGATTCCGTATTATGGCTAGCATGAACAAAACATACAAGACAAGGACACATACGAGCAAACCGAGAATAGAAACTTAAATTCATTATTCAAACTTTTATACTCATACTTTCATACACCTTTCAATGCCTCTCTGTGTATTCAATTTTTCGGAAAATTATTAATTCTAAACTAATATAAATAAAAATGATGAAATTATACCCTAAAACAAAGGGCAACCTTATTTCTAAAGAGCTTTGGTCAAAAAAGGACGGATATTAAATGTGGTAGAATATACAAATTAGAAGACTCATTGGATACCGGAATCGGTTGTCTTATTCAAGAAAAAGGTGAAAACGGTGAAAGGTAAATAAAACCTATTCCTTTTGAGTTTCCTCCGTCTTTATAAATCAAAAGCGACAAAGCCCAAATTACTGTTAAATTTTTTCGTAAAAGGTAAAAAAACTATTTACAAAGTCATTTTGTCGTAAATAAGCAAAGGAGAACGTTAAATTTTAAATAATTGATATCAAAAAAATGTTTTTTAAAGCTTTTATTCAGTTTGCAGTGTATGTATGTACATATATATACATATGTCTTCACATAACTATGTATGTTTGTTCGGGTGGAATCTTGCAAATCAATTTAAAGGCAGATATCTGAAACCGCAATGCTGCTAGATGCAGCTAGAAATGCTTAGAATCAACGTGACCCACCGACCTATACGTATTATAAACTCTCAAATAAAGTGCCTTTATGACATACAAAAACGCCACAACGAATATTTATTTATTTATAATTTATTGCGCCATACAGAAGTATAAATAGAAAAGGCGGACTTAATGCTAAAAGCAATCTCTGCCAGTCAACCTTTGGGCAGTGGGAGAACAACGTTGGCGGTGTAAAATATTCAACCAACGTTACTTACGTTAGTAATAAATATTATATATGACAATATAGCATAGAATACAAACTATATATATCCCAGTTAGACATACATACATAACATAGATAAATACATACTATGTAAAATATACTAGAACATAATATAATGCGATGACGTTATACCGTTTTTAAAAGACGAGCGAACACTTGTTTTTAAAAGCGCATTTGCTGGAAGGTTGTCTTAGCTGTTTAGGGAGAGCGTTCCAGAGTCGGATAATACGGGAAAAAGAAAAAATAATTTAGAGCTACTATAATATTTCTTGAAAAAGGGAACTTATTCCTTTTTTCGTCGCAAGCAATTATTCGATAACACCACTAATTACAACACTATATTAATTATTTAGAGAAAAGTGTCTAAGTATTGTTGTAAAAAGTCAGTCTACACTACAAGTAGTCCCATGAAGTAGGTAACGTATTGCGGAACAAGATAGAACACGAACCCGTCAGAGCCACTTGACATGCACGTTACATTGAGCTCGTGTTGTTTGTAAGGTTCGATACTAAATATAAAACGATAACAATTAAATAATCGTCATGTCTATTAAAAGTTCAATGGAACACTGGATCATTTTTCGTTCTGTGAAAGATATAATTATAAATATTTTTCTTGTAGAAGTGTGTACAAAAGGACTGATTGAGAAATTAAAACGAATCGTATAAGAAATTAAAACGAATCGTATATAAAGTGTTTTTATTTTATTTTAATATAATTTTATTACCAATAATTATCAATATTTTTCATTCAATTTGTAAAAAAGTATATTTTATTGTGTCAATGTGTGAATAGAAAAAAATATATCGTACAAAAATTGCCATTTCATCACTTTATTCAGACGAGGATGCCGTAAATATAGTGAAAAAGAATGACTTATCCTATTTCCATAACAAATCATGTACTCGTATAGTGGTAAATGAATATGTTCGTTAATTCTCGAGAAAACTCATTATAAGAATATACTCGTAAGCGTATTTAATTTATATCTCAATGAAGACCTACTAACAACTTAAAATAAGGCAAATACGTTACAAATATTATCATTGCACATCAGAAACTTTCTTTTCATTTTGCCCTCAACGAAAGCACGACATAAATATAACTTGGCAATTGACATTTTTTAATTATGAGAAGCGAACGCGCGAAAGCCGTCGAACGTGCTTACGTATTGTAACAGCAGGATAATTGAACTCGTTGTATTCTGAGTTCTCATTTAATAATGCAACAGTATTATATTTTACGCGAAATGTATTTTTTTATCCTATTTTATTTAATTTTTTTATTTTAAAACTTATTGTAACTACTTTTGTCTACTAAGTGAGATATTAAGTTATCGAATACGAAATCATTATAGAAATATCAAAGGCAAGTTGTTTACTTCGTTACGAGAATGTACAGTTTACTTAATGAAAGTCAAAATCTATCTAATCTTTTAGTAGTTAGTTATTTAGATTATAGGCTGATAGTTGCCCTATTAAATTGTCTGCAGTATTATTATTTTTATGGGAAAAGCCCATCTTGAGCGAATGAGCCACTTGATGGGCAGATGCCCACCGCACACGTTAGAACAGCCACGAAAAGTTGTGGCTACCAATTTCAGCAAAGTGAAAAGGGCAAAACACTATTATCATTTATGACTACTTTACCACTTACCATCAGGCGGGATTGTAGTCAAGCATTGACTAGTTGGCAATAAAAAAAAAACAAGAGTACCGTCGGAACTAAGCGTTCATCGATCTTCACCATGGGACATTGCACAATTTTTTTTTTGCTATCAGCAGACATTGTTCTGCAACATAATATGTATAACCTAGCAGACTCGGCCACGCGTTGTTGTAACTAAGGTTTACATACTCAACTTTGTCAATTAACTATCTTACACCGCCATCTGTTAGAATCTTATGGAACTAATTCTTCGTGAGATGTTAAACAAATAATTTACGATAAAATAATATTGCTAACCAATTGAACTATTCAAAACTATACACAGACACTATCAGACCATTAAACCAGCGATTGCATAAAATTATGACTTGTGTAAAATTATGATCAAACGTAAGGGGCATGTAAAATTATACATTCATGTACTTCATGCTGTTACATTTTTCACTGAAATAACTACACGTATCCAGGACGGCTAAGCTAGTAGAAAAATATTTAGCCAATTTCTTTAATCCCCCGCTGCCGCGTCGGAGAAGGAAGCTACGGTAGACTAAAACCGTACCGATGCGACAAGGAAAACAAAATAAACTATGAGATAGGAAATAGGAAAAACGTATTTAGCAAAAAGAAGGTTCTACTCCGTTACATTATGAACGAGACAGGGTAGAATTTCCAAGTAAAGGTGAAATGTATGTTATTATGAAGCTTTAACAATATGTTGGTAAATTACAAGTATATTATGGAAGAAAATTCTTTGAGTATTATCTGTATTATGAATATCGTATAAATTATGTAATGACGTTTTATGTTGATAGTAAAAGTATAAAAGGAAAAGTTTATTTCATTATTTCCAGGGCATAGAAATAAAACCTCTCTTTTAAATACTTATTTTTATTTTATTTTTTACTTTCTAGTTATAGATGAATGGATTGCAGCAATAGGGTTTACCCGGGTTTCGCATGGTTTAGAATGACGTTACATAGCTTACCATAAATTGGCATCCAAACTAAATGTATATACGAAATTTCAGCCCATTCGGGTGAAGGTATCTGCTTGAAAATTCAGTTGCAAGATTCCACCCGAAGAAACATACGACTATATATGTATGTACATACATAGTTAGATGTATGAATAGTGAAAATAATACGAATAATAGAAATCTAGTTACTCCTGAACATACTTAGTGTAACCATTGCGAAACTTAGTTTTCAAATTAAAAAGTTTTATATACATTTACAAAATCTCTTAGTTCGTGACTACCTTCTCTACTCAGAATTACAAACTTTGTAGAACCTCTGGCAGCTCACGGCGTGTATTTTAAGATCCATCAAAATGTACTTAACGTATTCACGAAACGCCCTCGTAGGTAGCGAGTAAGGCGCAGTGACAAATGACTGGCGGCCAGCCCTGCCACCCCGTCGAATAAGTCAATGGGATCAGGGATCAATGAACTGGCAGCGTTGGTATGTGTGTGTTAAATGGTCAATATGGCTTAAATATAGTTAACATCTCTGGGTTGTATGACATAAAATCTACATGTACCTCCTTCGCTTCGTAATACGAGATGTACTGTGGATTATCTCTATGATTACAAAGTGAATTAATTGATTTATTGGAATGTTGTGATTTTATATAATTGTATTGATAATGGATTATAAATTATTATATCATATCTATTTGGTAATTGTAAAAACTCATCAAGGGGTTTGCTTTGTTTGAGCACATCAACTAAATGACTTGAGTGCCGAAACTGTGGATTGGAAAGGAAATGTAAAATAGGAATGAAAATATGCCCCTGGTTTTCGTGTTTTTACTTTTTAGAGAACAAGCTACTCCACTTACTATTTGTACTTATTTAATTGTAATTAATTAGATACTAGTTAATAGATAAATCGATATTATAGACAAGTACAAAATCTATCAATTTTGGTGTGTTTTTATATTATTTCGTGTGCTATTGAGAGTTAACATTTGAATTATTTACATACAAAATGATTACGACAATAATTACATGTATAATTCAATTTTGTAATATACATATATGGTAAGATTATCAGGCATCTAATTTAAAGAATAATAATAAGAAAAAAAATACTTTATTTCTCACCACAATATATCTTTTATCCTTAGCAAATATTCCCAGTGGTACAAAAAGAGTTATGATGACTAGGTACTTACTCAATTTCATAATGCACGAAGAAAAATAGAACATCCACTTACATTCATTGCGAATGGAAATACAAATCATGAAACACAACATCATTGTGAAAAATTAGAGAAAAACGTACGAGTGCTTGCATGTTCAGTTCCATCGCATTGTTTCCGAGTAGAGTCGAGAGCTGGTTTCCTATTTTAGGGTTTTGTGAATGTCCCGACAAAACTTTATTAGTGTAAAAACGTGTTTCTATTCTATTAACAATAGTTAACCAATAAATCTCGTAAATGTTAATAAAGGCTTAAGAAATGAGATCCTACATGATCTCGTAAGTTATATGCATAGAAGACGGAATAGAAATGGTACAATTATTTGTGAAAGTCCCGACAAAACTTTATTAGTGTAAAAACATGTTTCTATTCTATTAACAATAGTTAACCAATAAATCTCGTAAATATTATTTAAGGCTTAAGAAATGAGATCCTACATGATATATGCATAGAAGACAGAATAGAAATGGTACAAATATTGATTAGTGATGGAACCGGTGAGCCAAATAAACACAAGTAAATCAATAATCATATTATTTACAACTAAGTAACTTTGATTTCCATTGGTTGTTCGACATCGACTACTTACAGTCTGTTAAAGTTTATAAAACAATTGCTATTTTACATGCCTAATTCAGTGACATAGCATATTTATTAATGGAGACACGGTTTTTTTTTTAATTTTATTTTATTTTCGCTGCTAGATGGCGTAATTTGATGTTGCGTTCATTATTTGTTTAATACCTTTTAATAAAGTTTAGTCTTCTCTTACTTTCATGGCTATTATATGTGTATTTAAGCGTCGAAAGTTATCGTTTATTCCTCATACTGAGAGAATAGCGCCTATTGTGCCGCAGATTATGGTGATGATTTCTTTACTTATTTATAATTAGATTTACTTTTATACCTACTTTAAAAAAGGAGGAGGTTCTCAATTCGACTGTATTTCTTTTTTATGTTTATTAACTTTTAATACTAATTAACTGTTAACTGTGTACCGATTGGTCTGAATATTTTTCTATTCGAAAGCTGTTGCTTGTCATGTAGTTTCAAATAAATTTAAACGTTAACTTCCTAGTAGTTTTTGTGATATAAGCCTTTACTTGTAGCGTATGACATCGGAATATTTAATACGGCGCATTTAAAGTCGATTTTTTCATTTGTTCAATGACATGGCGAATATGTGATAGTTCGCTAACATTCATAAACTAGGATTGGAGCCGTGGTAATAGAAAATGTATTGTTAGGACTGTCATGACTTTGCACTACATAACATCACACTTTTCTTCTTAGCGTAAAATTAACATTAAGATATTATGTGAGCGAAGTGATAATTTTTATAGCTCCATCATTTGTCAATACCCAATATTTTTACACAATGGTGACTTACGGTAGGTCGATGTATTTGCGAAGTTAGTCGCCAAATAATTTGTTGTATTACGGCTGGGGATTGAGAGCCTGTACCTATTTCTTTTATTCTTGTCTTTTTTTTTGGCCGCCAAGGCATCTATAATAATTAATTGTGTGTTGTTTAAATCCATGCGTGGTGATGAAAAATTACTACTACGTGATTCGTCTGTTTGCCAGCAATGAACATTAAAAAGTCAATTCGTTGGTTAAAACTCGTTAGTAACTTATTTACTTCTGTTCAGATATAATGACGAAGTGAATACCAGTATCTTAAATAGTAGCACTTAAACCTTGTTGGTTATCTTCAATCAATTTAAAAACCTTTTTGCATTTAGATTCCAAAATTTAATTTTTAAAAAGTAAAAAACATTAGTTATAAAAAAATTCGTTCTAATTAAAACATGCGGAACCCTCGTGCGCCCGTCAGATTTGCGTTTGACATATTTTTTATTGCTCCATTTACGTAACACGGCCTGTCTCTGTGCCTATACTCCCCACGGCCCCTAATTAGAATCGGCCACATGACTAATTGAATAAAAACATTGAATAATTAACAAAGGAAACGATACAACTCGGGCTGTGCGAGTTTCAAAGGACGTTTGCAAACGAAATGTCTCGTCACTGTATTAATGAATACATAAAGTAAAACTACGAGTACCGGAATAGGAAATATCTATTACTGAAGCAATAAATCTTCCAGATGTATGTATGTACATATTCTATGTATGTATGTATGTATGTACATACTCTAGGAAAATTACTATTTATGGAAAATAATTATATAAAATTATACTTTTAAACTTAACCCCATTGTGTTATGTGATCATGATTCATGTAACGGGGTCGAAATATACATATATAGGTATTAAATACGAAAATTGTGACTGCTCGTTTTTAGTAAACGAATAAAGATCAAAATCCCTACGCAATGTCACTTTGTTGAAGTATTCCATGATGTTGTTGAATTTTTAATACGTTTTAAATAAATTGTTGACAAATTAGCAGAGGAGACCTTATGATATGTGGTCAGTCCCCCCATACAGGCGTTACCAGCAAGGAAGCTGTGAATTAACTTAGAATTTTTATTAATGAACTGGAAATAGGCCGGGCAGAACGGAGCCTAGGGAGTCATAAGAAGGACCCACCGCTTTTACCTCGTCCATCTTTTAGTATGGTGTACGACGAACAGGTTAGTTTTGGCTCAAAGTTACTTGGAAGTCTTTCATTGCCCATTTGTTTTTTATTTACTAATGTCAAACCTAACTATAAATAATAGAAAATATTCTAATAGCTTTGAAGCGGTGCTCCGGAAGCCCCGGTGGCTCGTGACAATCAACAGAGTTAAAAACTGCGGGCGCAGTTGGTACCTGGATGGGTGACCGCTTGTGGCAAAATTTTCTTGAACGATGCCGTGTTTTGGAAGACACGTTAAAGCGTCCCGGTTGTTGTCGTAGATAGCAGTCGTCAAATTACGTCGGAGGTCTTCGGGTGGTGTAAAAGTTTCCGACGCTTAGGTTGGCCATTGACCTGTCCCCACCAATCCCCGGTGGAGCAGGGTGGTGAATTATGCTCTAGGCCTCCTCAGTGATGAGGACAGACCCGTGCGCTGTAGCTGGGTATAAATGGATTGACGTAAATCCATTGGCTGTAAAACATGAAATAGTTAAAGAAATGAAAAAGTAATACGGGTATATTATTATCGTATTATAATTTTTTATCTTTTCTATTCTTATATTCCAGAATATTAAAATTTATTCGATAAAAAGGATTCTTTGGCAAGCAATATTTTCTTCTTGTTTATCTGATAGACCTTTGCCCAGGTACGCGCAAACCGTAATGTATGACTTTTTATTGTACAAAGGCACCGGGCTCATGAATATAAGATACTTACATGAATGAATGAATAAAAAGATATACAAATATTTACTACGTGAAGAAAAGTAGGGACTACATAAACTTAGATACGATTTATTTTATATTAAGCCAATATTTTCCCAATATTTAAAGAAAAAGTAAGTACCTATTTGCGAATATTTTTTTACGATACCGTGAATCGTAAATGATCAACGAAGCTACGTCATACACGGAAATAACATGGAATATTGTTTGTGGCATTTTTTTTTAATCAGGGTGTTAAGGTTTCAGTTCACTTTATTACTTGTGTTGTATGCTAATGACGCTATGATTTTAGATGCCTACTGTTAAAGGTTACTGTGCTTCGTATCACCCAGTTTTAATACCAACGGTAGTAATTCGTAATATTTAGATTCCACTTACCTAGCTACCACTTTTCTTCTAATATCGGCCCTTATTTTTCTGTTTTTCGGTCAATTTCGAAGAACCAATGATAAGGTTTTACAGCTTCCACTTTGGGTGTCTACACGTTAGCAATGTTTTTAAGCGATGATGTCCGTTGACGACAGTGTCCACTGACTAACAGATGCTCGCTTATCGTCTATTAATATAAAAAAAACATGAAGTATGAAGTAAGTGTTAAGAACATTAAACTAGTTGTCGCAAATGAATTACTATCATTAGATTACAGTCTTTAAGTTTCGACTGATCTTTTCGTGGGGCGTCAAAAAATTCGCGACTGTGTTTACTGCTAAATTAGTCTCACTGATCACTCCACTTCCTTCTAAAAGGCCAAGTGTATTGACCTACATCGGTTTCAAGGCAAGTTAAATTAATATCTTTTACAAAATAGCAAAACCCAATTTCCTTACAGACAATTTAGCTACTCAGTTTTCCCGCGTAACGAAGCACGCCAGCGAACCTAACACGATAATATCTGCAGTCTACCACCGTGCATGCATGAGATAGCTTTATCACGTTTGGGATTCAAATATGCTTCAAAAATAAAGATTTATTGCGTCACTTGGTCTCGCTTACAACTTAATAAATATAATTTCAACAACATCACATTCTAAAACCCACTATTAAATAAACAAATATACATAGTTGATTATACTTTAATCTATTTATTTATTTCACAAATCACATCTATCATTACAGGTAAACCTAAAGCGATAGAGTGGCATAAACTTAACTTAAATGTATACAAACATATAATTAATATATTTTTTTTATTTTTTTTTAATATATTAGTATACAAGTACATTATACGTACATTTTTACTTGCATACATTTTTGCCACAATAAGGCCTCCGACATGACTTGACATCTGCTATTTACACTAAGAACCGGGACCGACGGCTTAACGTGTCATCAGAAGAACAGAAATGCTCAAGAAATTAAAAACAAATAATTACATTAATTGTAGTGCAATAATCGGTATAAACTATTTTATGAAATCTTACGTGAAAACACGAAATGACCCATAAAAGTTACCAACAAATTTAGGACGTAAGAAAAGAACGTACAGTGTTGTTTAAAGTTTCGCGGGATCGTAATGAATTGAAATACTTTTGGGCCCCTCGGTCGTTTACGGAAAGTTGATGTGCTTAACCAAACGCCTGCCCGAAACAGGATAGGTACCGTAATCATATATTAAATGGTTTTTGTAATGACCCCTTAAAAAAGAAATAGCCTCGTCCCCCATAAACAGTTAACTACCTAACTTTTAATGAAGTTTTTTTAAATACTAATGAATAATCGGCCTGCATTATGTAAAACCAAAATGCTTTTAAATTGTTTGCTTATTTGCTAAAGTGTAATTAAATAAATCAACTTGAATATGTCAGTGTATGCAGACATTATTCAAATCTGGTGGTAATACAAAGCATAATATGGGGTGAAAATAAGGCGCGGAAATAAAAAAAAAAAAAAAAAACTTTTCTTCCTATCTTCACCATTTTTCTTGGCCGGTGGCGCATTATTGATGACTAGTGTTACCGATATCAACACGCGACAAGTCCGCATACCACCAGAAAGCTCAAGTGCTTGTTTGTTGACTAGTATCATAAAAAAACAAATGTCAACTGGTCCGGTCCATAATCATCTGGTCATTTAGTCATTATTTCATAGCAAAGGTATTATACTTATAACCTTAGCTGAGTCTCCAAATTAGGAAACATACGCTATGTAACTTATTTATTGTCAGTATTTTATTGTAAGTTTATATTTTGTACTGAAAAAAAACTGTTTAAGTGAAATTGTGTAGCTACTATGAGTTATGTAAAAAAATAAACGTTAATTATCTAGTTACATATATGTATATCTTAATACATAAATAAATTATTTATATTAATTTATATAGTGTTTAAAGAATGAATATATGGTACATCTAAAATATGTCTTATGTGTAGTAATAGCCCAGAAATATTGATATAAATGCATTCTAAAGTAATCAAAACGTTAAACGATATCGATAGGTATAGGTTATTTATTATATAGGCATAATATATTTTTAGATAGGCGTTGACAGCTTGGCACATGGGATCGTCGACAGTTACACCATTTGTGCATTTGCCTTCAATGTAGGTTTGATTAGGCGGCAGACACCGGTCGGGAAGTGACCCGTTAATCTATTTTTCCTGTACCTTCACCTGCTTTATCCATTGTGTTATGAACCCGGGTTAAATTCTATTAATCATTTCATTCTGTCATCTGTTACATACGAATAACAGATTTTTATCGTTCTCTACTACGTTATTTGACGATGTGCGCTTTAAAATAATTAACGACAACAATGTTAAACTAAAATATTACAAATTACTTGATCATATAAATTATTCAATCGACCAATTATTTTAAGGGAATATCTAGAGTAGAAAAAACTTAATATGACATAATAGAAGTTGGTGATAGAAAGGTGAAAATTAAATCTTGTATAATAATATTTCGTAATGCTACATGAAAAAAAAAAATTAAAAAAGATTGTCCAAATAAAAAAGAAATGTTAGGGGTGGACAACCCGTATCACTTACGGGTATGAAAAATATATAGTAGCCATTTCTTAGACCTACTGAATATGGATATAAAACTACACAAAATCAGTTAAGCTGTTTCGGATGAGTACGCTAACTAACATTGTGACACGAGAATTTTATATAGAAGATTTGCTAGTACATGCGTCTTTGTCTACGTAACTGTCAAGCTCACTTAAGTTTTTCATACTCATACTAACTTTTTACCCACTTTCCCCCTTTTTTTACTTACAACATGAATTTTCAATACCAATTAACGTTTCGTACTTTGAGGTTCATTTATTCTGGTTGTGTCGTTAACTGTCACCGTTAATTATAATCTTCTTGTTAATTATATTGTACGCATATATTTGTTTTTTATACTTAAAATATTTTCATCTATCGAAAACATGCTATTTCTGTAAAACAAGTTATGAATCTTTTGCATTATTGTCGCATCATTATCACAGTTCCAAAATACCGAAGCAATTTGGTATACTCCAATTCTTTCCTATTCCGCTAAAACTATAGCGGCCAATAAGAACTGAAGCCTCAAGTATGAACTTCTAATCCTCTTAATTACCTGTGCCTTGCCGACCTTCCTCTATTTTCGATGCGTCAAACTCATAAAGCTCTTTTAGTAACAAAATAAATTACAAACATAATTTTTAAAATGTACGATACAGTCAAACAAATAGTTTAGTCTAGTGTATAAATGCTTACCTAAGCCAGGTTAAATTAAACCCAAATAAATTATCATTTCTCTTCAACCTCTCATAAAAGATAGAGCTATCTAAATTATAAATTTACATCTCTTTAATAGGGTTTTAAAATTCGTTTGATGTCGTAAAATATATTATTTTAGTAACACTAATGTGTCTAGGGACATTTCTTTACCTAGCACGGACGGTCGACCCGCACATAATTCAATGCGAGCTGTATGTCCTTTGTTAATATTGCAATGTTTTTATTCAATTAGGTACATCGCAGACCCCAATTACAGACCGTTAGCAGCACAGAAACAAGCAGTTATGCAAATGGAGCGTTAAATAAAAATAGCAAAAGTTTTACGTACTATCTGCTTGTCTTTTCAGCTAGCTCGTACTCATTAGTATGTATTTTTTGTACCTACATGTTCATAATTACGGATTATATTATTATTTGATGATGTTCCTTTATGTGAATTGCGATAGAAATCAATTGTGCGAAAAAGGAGCGTGAATAGGCTTCTACTAAGTTAATGCATTCACCATCGTAGATTTCTTCACCACCTACCACCACGTGGTCAAGATTTAATTATATCAAATAACAAAAAAACATCCTTATGATCCTCCTTCTCTCTCATAAATGATTAAAAGCATTGTCTATATAGTTAGAATATCAAATAACTTTGATAATAATTAGTAATAATTTGTTTATTTTTATAACATTAAAAATATATTTTATTTCTCTTCCATTATTGTCTTTGCAAACGAAAAAATATTTTACTAGAACAAAATAAGCGATGAGGAAATTTGACTGATCAGACACAAATGTCACAGTTTTTTATTTGAACGATACTATACAGTATACAAATTTCATTAAGATTGGTTTTGATTGAAAATTTGGCGTTATAGATATTTGATTATCAAAAAGATTTTTTTGTTCGGAAAGGGACTCTAATCACTATATGCTTATACACAAAAATCTTAATAATAGTAGGAACGAGCCCATTCGAAGGACAGCCATGATCCACAAACAACACGAGATTTATATGTTCATAATCATGTAATTATACACCTTTTACAACAAAACAGTTTTCCGCTGGATAGATAATTTTAATATGACGAAAAACGTGATTAACTTTGTTCCTGACAACGGTCCTCTGATCACACATGTATTTTATTATTTTAATTTCAAGTAACATTTAACACTGTGCCATTCTTTAACTTATACTTACTTATATAACTATGTAAGCATATACATATTTTTATAATTTATGGGATTTTCACTGGGGCATAAAGCTAAAACGTTACTGTTGGGAAAAAGTTAAACAAGTATTTATTACTTTGCCCCTTATTATATTTATCACATATCTGTTTATAATTATAGCCTCTACATATTTTTAATGTACCAGTATAAGTTAAAGAAAATTCAAATTACACACATAAAATTCAATATCTTAATATACCTAGCTATAACACGTATGGCAAATAAAATTATTACAATATTCGTGTCCATATTATTGGCAACGAAACATTCGTAAAGAAACATTCTTTAAAGTTCCTTTCACACGCATGTTTTATATTTAGAATAAATCACACAAAATTATTTTCAAATTCTCAATCAATCCAAGTCTACTTTTGTGGCCATGTCGAAGGCAGATTCACCAACCTAAAACGAGTATCAACCGTTTAGAATAACCGAGAGTAAGGTGCTAACAGTTTATGCGATCCCATTAATGCTAACAACTTGCCGGCAAGTTTTGTCATTTGTTACATGCCGCGCCGGTTAGTGAAAATAATAGACTTATGTCACAACAAAAAGGACCCAAATTGTTTTAAAACAATGCGTTTATTTTAGGTCCTTATGAGAGATTGTGATGATTATAACAATCCTAACGGATTTGGCAGATGTTATCTTGCAACTTAAAATAAAATCGGATCGGATCTATCGGATTCAATTGTGAATGTAAGCCATTCTTGAATTCACTTAAGCACACACAAAAAAAATCGGTCTAACCTTTTAGTTCTGTGACTTTATAATATGTTTTATATTTTAGGTATGTATAAATATAGTGGCAAAGTCTGAAGCAAAACTTTCCAGCGATTTAGAATTCTCAGAAAATATAATATTAGGTTCCAGTAGGTAATTTTTTTTTTAAATTTGAGGCAAAGTTAACTCATGTTTTAATTATGTGTAATCAGAGTTAGGTACTATGAGTTATCCGATGTATAAGGGATCATTCAAACATTTATATATGATATTTTTTTGCGTTTTGTGTGAAGATGTATGAACAAAATTCCTATTAGTTACACTGCTATTTTATTTTTATACATAGTTCTTAATCTTAAAGTTTAATTTTTTTGCTTATCGCATTATTGTTCTTACTTTTATTACTTTAAAGAAATCAAAAACGAAACAGAAATTTAATATGGAAAAACGGGTTAGAGTAAAATTCCTTAAATTGCTAATATTATATTATGTATTAAATGAAAGGCACAAAAATAACGAAGCTTTTATTTAAATGAAATATGGATATGATATTATATAATTCTTATATTCAACTTAGTATAAGAGTTGTTCTAACTGTAGCATAATATATTATAAAAAAAAATGTGTCGATGAAGCATAAAATATTAAAAATTAGGTAAGTGGATTAAAGCATTTAATGACAGATATGGAATAGCTTCAAAAATCCCAGTTTTTATTAGTAATTTAGCAATAATAGGAAACTTAGATGTTATGTATCTCGTGTATATTGCTGCCTAAAAACTTTAATTCCACAATTCCAAATAACAATCGAATAAACGACACCGCCAATCGTTAACTGCACAATAAAATACCATCAATTTATGCGGCACACGAGTAAAGTAAATTAATGGCAATAAAAAATTCGACAACCTCATTACTTTTATTATATGCTTAATAATTAACTTCCCTCGAATTTCTGAATTAAATTACATTGTATCTCAAATATTGGGGAAATGACATAGTCATAAGCATAACGATTTGTATGTAGACGGTTATAAATAAAGAAATTTGCATCGAAATAAAAATTGCATCGAACATCTTTAAAAACAATTTTATTAATTTACCAACACCAAGAGGACAATAATGGATTTATTGATGACTCAAACCACTTCATAGATTAATTATTTGAACATCTGGTCTCTCCTGAGTTCCCCAAATAATAATTAGACTATCTACTACTATGGCTATCTCAGCCATAATGATAGTAAACAATGTCTAACCCGCAATAGCACCCTTTGTATCATTCATCACAATTGTTAAAAGATAACCCATTCATCCAAAGAATGGGCCAGTCGTCTTTTTCCTTACGTTTGACCTTTTTTACTTTTGTGAAAATTTTCTAATGGAAACATTAATTGCGCAATCTGTAATCTTGTTAAACAACGACAGCAGACAAGTTACCTTTGTTAAAATTTTTAAACTAAGAAAAACCGGTTGTTTTATGTTCTATCAAATTACGACGTGTCTATAATTCAGAACTTACTGAGGCTTACATGTTCGTGTGAGATATCTTGTACCTTGACCTCAAGCCAATGGTTACACAAATATTTTGATATGTAACTTTTATATCCTCCTTTGTTATTAGCCAATCACCATTTACTTTATTTTCTACTTTTCTGTCATTATCATCGGTGACTTATATTAGCCACGACCTTTACGGCTATCACAAACACCTAGATTTTAAAAGTTTTTGAAACCAATGGTTTTCCGTAATTACAAATTATAGTGAATGGAAAAAAATTCAGATAGATCTACTTTCGATTACATTTTTATTACGAGCAGGAGGCTCTCGGTACGGATTAAATGAATGATCATTATTTCTATTAATATACGCTAACTAAGCAACATGATGTAGGTATAACAGATATTCATGTCACGTAGTTGGCCGTATGAAGCGAATCCGCTGTATGGAAGCGCTCATAGCTCAGCGGCTCACGTCCATTTAAAGTAATAAGCAACTTCGAGTTAAACAACTGCGAGCACGATTGATTCCTGGATGGGTGACCTCTTATGAAAAAAAAATTCTTAATCTTTTTCGGGCTTCGAAGGGCAAGTCGTCGGTCCGGGTTGTTATTTTAGATGGCAGTCGTTAAGTCGTGTCGGAGTCCTTCGGGTAGCATAAAATCTTCCGATATTTAGTTGGATCATTAACCTCTCCAACATTCCGCATTGGAGTAGTGTGACGGAGGATGTTTTAGGCATCCTAGAAATATCGAGGAGAAACCCGTTCCGTGTAGCCATTAATGAGCTGAAGCCACTTGACCGTTTTGGGGTGGTTTAGAGTGTAGAGCCGAATGCTATCTTCGCAGACCAGGGTGCCAAAAGTGGCGACAGAAGTCGGCCTGTTTTGTAAGGAGCTTCATGTAAGGAACTTCATGTAAGGATTACATTATATATCTTTCCGTGAAGCCCATCTGGTTAGATACCACCTACTTCAGTCTGTCGCCAAACGGTTTGTCGTGTTGTGGCTGGGAGCGTGAGACCTAGTATTGCTTATCTTTCTCCTCTGTCGACAACGAAAAACTAATACCCTTTGAATGCTGGTGTCCACGTCCGCTCATAAATCTCAGTGAACGACAAAACTTCATATGTTAAATCAATTTTAGACTGATTCTAGAAACCATCGTTAGTAAACCGAAAACCTACAAAAGGAGGATTCATTATCTTCTCTGTTATTCAAATGAAAAAAACAAAACATAACGGTGCAATATCTTTAAATCTTACTATTATGATATTTATCGTTTCCAAAATTAATGTGTACATTTCAACCTTTGACCACAGTTTGTGACATAAAATTTTCGGCCCAATATTTTAATGAACGTTACGTTCATACGACATAGAGGCTATAAGACTAAAGCTATAAAGGTTAATAAAATTACATTTAATTTACTAAAGTTCTTACAAGGACGAGCGTAATCAATAAAATAAAACACGATTACGTTATTGGTAAGTTTGTTTGAACGGATATACAAAATGACACGAGGGTTAGTCTTCGTTCAACTATACTTCAGTTTGTCATTTGTAATGAATTTAAATTACTTCGATTGGCGAACTATAAAGAGGATTTAAACAACTACTTATATTCATAAGTCAAAACGTCCCATGTAATTGGCCGTTAAAGCAAAGCAAGTTAAAAGCAAATGCGCTCCTCCATCAAGTCCCAGGTTGATAGGTGAATAAGTAGGTGGTTCTGTATGTACTTAAACATAATAATAAGTACTATTTGTTCTGAAGTGAATCGAGAGGGATTCTAACGTTTATATTTAACCATAATAACGGCTTTTATGTGCTAAAAAGTAATTACAATCTGTAGGCTTTAATAATGTCCAAATATCATCCACGGGAAAAGCTGCGCTCAACAGCTAATTATATTCTCTTCTGTTCATGTTTATGTTACTAAACTCTTTAGAGGTTGAACCAATATTGATATGTTTTTTTTGAGTGAATTTTAAAATGGTTTAGAATCACAATTTAATCGAATAGAAAATGATTTTTTATGTTGCAGGATTGTATCTTCCCAATCCGTTAATTTCTTATAAATTCTTAGTCATATTTGACTGTATAGAATTTGTTTACCGTTAGTCATTGTAGTCACTAAATATCCCACTTATTGTAAAAAATAAAAGATCTCACTTTTCTTAATTCGGGTGTTAATAATTTGTAACGTCTGTCGAAATACGGTTCAACTAGGGATTTAACGAAAGGGATCCGAGTTATTGCGGTCTGAATGCAATAATTTCCTTAAGAAAGGGTCTGGATTTGGTATAGCTACAACTATTTCTCGTCCATTCTTTACCTGGACAACCTTTCACTTACACAGTTTCCTTTCTTTTAACTTACCATTGAAACCTTCATAATTATGTGGCTCAAGTTTTTGTTTATTAGAATTTGTTTATAGATAAAATATTCATTCGTTATATTTTCTTTACTAAATTTAATGTAGTTTCGTAGTGTAACTACGTGTAATAGATGAATAGATATAAAAATTATAAAGACAATATAAGGATAATAATAATTATTATTATTATATTGGTCTTAGCGTTATGTTATGTAGCCTATAGCCAGCCTTCCTCGGTAACTGTACTATGCAACACAAAAAGATTATTTCAAATTAGCGCGTTCAAACTGTCAAACTCATCAGCTTTATATTATAAGTATTGATGTATAGTTAGTACAGATACACTTGAAGAACATTTTTTTTTTCATTTAGGTAATTAATAAACTGGTAACGAATGACTGACTGCCATGACTGACTGCCAGGCACCACGGCCGAACTTAATAATGGAACTTTAAGCATGAAGGTCCCTAATAAAGTGTGGTAGCACTTACCACAGATATCATTTTGGAAAATTTCCTTCCTAAAGGAGTATGTCAGGAGGTATTTTTTTCATTATATAAATAATTTTTGTTCGGTTTA
>DWJN01000943.1:0-20244 GCA_018248895.1 Carystus phorcus
TTATTTAGATCTTTTAGAGGGGAACAATATTGTAATACATGATTTTTGAGTAACTTTCACCGTTTACTCAGCGCACGTATGGAAAGCTCAAAATTTTGCTGTTTTCGCAATATTTTTTATCGCTGCTCCTCTCCTATTCATTTTAGCGTGATGTTCCATAGCCTATAGCCTTCCTCTATAAATGGACTACCTTACATTAAAAGAATTTTTCAAATCGGTCCAGTAGTTCTTGAGATTAGCCCGTTCAAACAATCAAATAAACAAACTCTTCAGCTTTATTTATTAGTAATAGATTAATAGGCTTTTATTAATAATGCGCATTACTTAGACCACCTCCCATCAATATCAAGTGGAAGTGTAGCCAAGCATAACTTATAATATACCTAAAAAATATAATATATAATATAATATGAAGGAATATATATTTTTGTAAAGTGAAATCATTAAATCGATACAAATAGTAAAAACCTTCACGGGGTCCAAGCATATGAATATCTGTTCACTTATTCACCTTAGAAGGCACAAAGCGACGCCGAAGAAGTCATTCGCCAAATTGAATTATATTCCCGAACACCGCGCCGCCGCGCCGGGAACAATATTTGGAAGTCATGCCTTTCATATCTCCAGCGGTGGTACAATGTATACTAGATAGATGTAAAGTCTATTTACTATTTATCTACAATTTTTTGTGTGAAGAACAAAAATCTTAATATATGTATATAAAGTACGTGTCACGGTGTTTGTCCGCGATGGACTACTAAACTACTTAACTGATTTTAATCAAATTTTGTACACCGTGTACAGTTTGATCCAACTTAAAAGATAGGATAGCTTACATCTCAATTTATAGTCGCAATATTATTTTATTGCAAAATGTTTGTTTATTATCTTACAAAGAATTAGTTCCATAAAATTCTAACAGATGGCGGTGTAAGGTAATTTGTCTGCTAAATTGAGTATCTATGCAAACTTATCACAGCAACGCGTGGCCGGGTCTGCTAGTATGTACATATAAATTATCCATTGCGATGAAATATGACGTATTATACTAATAGGTAATACAAATTTCGAATAGATAATTTTATTATGCAACAAAAATGACTCGTGTTTTCTACAAAAATTTTCCTTATTTCTTTTCCACGGGTGAATGAAGTTAATAAAAACCAGGTACGATATCCAAGTCACGCTTGCAAAAAAGGCGTCGGAGTCTTGGAGTTAAGGACAATCGAATGTGAAAAGGAACGAACGATCGTATAAGGATAAAGGTTTATGTAACATCACGCACCCGACTTTCAATGTGCAAATTCATCCTTAGGCTCAATGTACACTGAAATACGACGTCGAACATCCACGTGATTGAAAGCCCGCTCGTACGTAAGTCATTCAATCAAAGTAAGCAGGCACGTTTGTTAGGTTATGTTTCAGAGATACATGTATATATGTATGTATAAAAAGTAATAAACAGGTACATATTTTTTTATGTCACTAACTGACAAACGAGCAGACAAGATTCATGGCGGTAAATGCTCCTTCGCATTAACATTAGCAACTATGATGCATTATCGGCAAGGAAAAGAAAAAAAGGAAAGAAAAAAAAATATTGGGTCCCAAGCCCCTAATAATGTTCAAAATATAATCGTTACCTTAGTATTCTACGTCCCCCCTATAGGGCTGATCATCGCAGAACGCCCCAAAGCTGCGAATACCGAAATTTTCCGTATTATCCTTATTATTACAAATGTGATTGTACTTTTGTTACACTTTCAAGCCAAAACTACTTTACAGGTGATCATAAAATTTTGTACACATATTCTTAGAGGTATTAAAAAGGACATAGGATAGTTTTTATGTAAAAAAAATATGAAATATATTTTTTTTTGAATAGCAGAATCTATGTGCAGTTATTGTTGTAAAACTTCTTGCCTACCTAGAGAAGGTTATACTCGTAGAAGCCGTTAATGAGCGACATATCCTCACATGTGTAATACACCTTATGAATATAAGCCAATTGAAAAACGGTTGTTCACAACACCGACATTTTCCCAAATTACTTTTTCTCCGCTACGCGCATTACCTACTCTGATTTATTATGGGTTTTTAAAAAACAGTTCAGTGAAATTTCCTCTCTAAAATTACAGCTCGTTAACTTACAAATGTATTATGTAACTTCAGTTACCTACTTTTCAGTTTTCCGTAACAAATAAATATGTCTTTTTTCGATTTATTTCTAGAATTTAGGCAAGGGAATATATATTATCCCCCTATTATATTAGAATATATATCATTCTGTACTATAATATGAATTTACTTCAATCTAGAAGCCTGTTAGCTTTTAGTATTACTTTTAGTACATAATTAGCTTTTAGTACATAACAGATCTTAGACAGTTAAACGGAAATATAATTATTAGATACGTAATACCAAAGTTAAATAAAATTAATAACGCCACACACTCATAGCTCCATACTAGGAATCCCTGTGTGGGTGCCGTGGGCAATACACAAAGACATGACCCGTAATGAAAACAGAAATTTAAACTCATCATTCAAATTTATGCCACTTTCAGGTCAAATCCAGAACCCTTCGAACAGCGGTCCGGTACGGTGACCATTGTCACTCGTGTCGTCCAGTACTTCATAATAATTTATTACGAACTAATCGTGTAAGTGTTAACTTTCGTAATTGTTTCTGTTTTGTCTCAGGTCGAGATCACGCTCGCGCTCCCGGTCAGTGACCCCGAGCGGATCCCCTCCGCCATTACCCGCACCCCCGCCGCCGCCTCCACCACACACGTTGCATCCTGATAACGCCTTAGGTACGTTATTATAGAAATTTAAAGTTTATCGTACTGATCCCTGGAGCTAAACTTCTAAAGCAACGTACAGCTTCAGGGTTAAGTAAGTAGCTTAAAAGATGCGCTTATTAAGTGTGCTGTAAGTTCCAAAGACGAAATAAATAATTTGACTTGACTTTGCCTTATCAACATACCGATCCTATGCCGATCTGAAAGATTCTTTCTAGACGGAATTCGACAAAGCTAGCACTCGGTGCTTGAAAATTTTGGGTATTACAATTAAATGAAAAGAGGGCTGGATGGTAGGTATATATCGTTGCAACATTGTTTGAATGTCTCTTTAATACTGCGTACAAATACAAAAGTACTTGGCTTGGACTTAACATTAGATAATTCTGTAAAAGTTCCCAACTACTTACGCAATGACATTTTTGTAAATTAGTTGCATTTGTTCCATTGCCAACTTTTTAAGGTCGAGGGGCGCTAAGCGTTGCCGGTCGTCAGTTGAGCGACCACAGTAACAATCGGGAGTCCTCTTTGGATGACTCTGGAGTCGTCGATGACCACGATGACGGAGAACACACTTCGGACGATCAGGCCACGACGCATCCACGGCGAACGCACCTATTGCCGCCGCAACCTCACACGCCTCACCCACCGTCTCTTACTCCGCCTACTTCAATACTTCAGGTCAAACCAGTAAGACACTTGTAATCATATTCGTTTAGTATCAGTAGTTGAAAGTGTCTGCGTTTTCCTTTGACTAAATTAAGCAATTGATTGACTCTACGAGTTAGACTTTTAAAATAAATGAATGTTATTCACGATTAAATGTAGTAGTATGTATAATGTAAGCTAGTAAAATTTCAACCCATTAATGAAAAACAATGGCACGCGTCTATCCTCATCACTGAGGAGGAATAGAACGTGTGGAGTATGTCCTCATGTTCTTCACACTTCTCTGGCTTGGGTAAGTGGAAGGGTTAGTGGCTAATCCAAGTGTCAGAAGTTTGTATGCCACCCGAAGGCATTCGACATGCCTTAATGACTATTATCGACGATAACTTGTCTTGTCGTGTCTCAAAGATTTTTTGTTACTTCTTCTACTACTGCGAAGATATATTAATTTCATGTTGACAATTAAATATTTTAAGACTATAATTGATTTAAAACTAAAAATCACAGGAACAGAAAAAACAAGAGCCTAACAATGGCTCTAAAACAGAGCAGCAGCCAGAGAAAACACCAAAAAACGATGAAAAAAGCAGCATTCAAGAAAGATATCCACTTAATCCTGACTACCTCAATCAGATCGTCGTGCTAGGTAATGCCATATCTAATAAATGCATTATTTTAAGTCTCATGTGTAATGCAATCAAAAACACTTTGGTTAAATGTGGTCTTGTCACGTTTGGTTGCGTTACATGGAATAAATATCTTCTGATTGGCACGGCTTCGACACAGAAAAGCACAGGATATGTTACACAAAAAGACGCAGCCATTATTTCAGAATGAATGCTTTGCAAACACGAAAGTATTTGTCAAAAGCTTTTGGTTCTACAGTTTTAAAACAATCTTTATATTCTTTCATCGAGTAGTTTAGTTTATAATGAATGTAATATATTAATTGATATGCGGCAAATGACGTGCATGATTACACTTTTCTATACTTTTACAAACACATAGGACATTTCCCCTTAGGTACTTCTTACTAACTTTCAGTGCTTGTGTCCTTTGCCATTTTATTATCATTCAGAATAGTGTACAGACTATACAAGTATATATTTTATTAAAAATAATATGATCTATGTAGTTGTTATGATCTCATTACTTCCTGACTACTTTCGATTTCAAACCTAATTAGTCACTCTTTTTCAACTTGCATCTTCAAACAGATGATATTTTCTTTGGATGTCTGAAGCATTATGTAAGATTTTTTCCTTAATTTTAATACATTTACTCCACTTTTATAAGCCGTTTGACATTCTACTTAAGTGCTTGAACCAAACGGTGTTTGGTAGCTTTAAAGATTTTATTAGTAAGTAACATAGATTTAGAAAACAGTCGCACAGATATCTACTTAAAAGCAACCAAGGAGTAGAATCGACTGTGTAAGAGTAAGCAGCCTGTCTCAGTGAAACAGCCATTTGTCTCTTGTCTGAGATCATTTTACAGGAAAAAGAATATTTTATAAAATACACTATGACTTGTTTACTTGAAATTTCTTTATAGAACTCTATGCAAATATAAAAATGTCAAACTAACTATACATACATAGCATTTTATAAAATATTCTCATTAATATACTTTTAAATAACAAATTTACATTGGCGTTGTATTTCCTGGGCGCTCGTTGTTAAAGTTCTCCAGTACTGTACTAACGATGAATGGTTGTCTAGTGGCTGAAAAGGTTCACCATTAGCTTCACGTCACAATGGGGTGACGCCTCATTGGGCACTCTATACGACACTATTGCAATTTCGCTTCTACCCTCATTAATATCGTCAGGGGCGGACTGGCCATACAAGCGCGCGCCCGACCTCCCCCAAGCGGAGACGACGAAAATTAATGAGCTCAGTTTATTGGCAGCCACGCACAAATCTCATATGGGCAATTACGAGCAAAATTGCACTTACTTCACAGGTTAGTAAAACACAGACGCCAACGCTTTTGCCCCCCAGTCCACCCCTGTTCCTCACGGGAAGACTGCAGGGTGACAGTGCGATTGGTTGATTTGGTGTCGACTGATCGTCTAAGGAATCGCATTCAAGTATAATTTCCAGGAACACTTCATAGTTTATTTATTACTGTATTAATAAATAATCATTACCAGTTAATAACATTTTGTAACTTTTATGCGATTCAATTTGGGATCAACAAAATTGAGTATTCCAATTTGGTCAGTGTTTTCCATTTAAATTAAATATTGGCAATCCAAAATTTTTTGTACCGTGCATTTTTCTGCGTTTTTTTCTTCTTAGTCCCAATTTTCCGCTTTAAATTGCATGAAAAATTTTATGATTAATAACATTGACAACACTTATTACTTTTAGCTTAGGTAAATTTACAGACGAAAGCTTTGCATTAAAATAATCTATGCTTTTATACGCTTTCACTTACTTTTATTTTCTTCTTGTCTGTTATACTTTTTTCTCTTTCTGTGGTACTTGCTGGCATATTTTTACTAAGATCACAACCATTAACGTTTACAATTGCCCACAGATGAGCTTGTGGACAGGAACTGCGAATGCTGCGTTACATGCTGTATAGATTATGAAGGCTGGTTACAGTTTCAAAACTGTCTTTATGGGATCGTAAAAGATCCGCTATTCGAGTTGTTTATAACAACGTGTATAATTCTAAATACACTTTTTCTTGCCTTAGAGCATCATGGAATGAGCGAAAATGTTAGACAAGCATTAGATATAGGGAATAAGGTAATGTCACCATTAATTAAACCTGTTTTAGCTATCCCCAGACAGATGTACGATAGTGAAACGTTCTTATGTTGCAGGTATTCACGTCAATATTTACGTTAGAATGTATGATGAAAGTTATGGCAATGAGCAAAGACTTTTTCGCCTGTGGGTGGAATATATTCGATTTAATTATAGTATCAGCGAGTCTTCTTGATCTCATATTTGAACTAGTTGATGGCCTATCTGTTTTACGAGGCCTTAGATTGGTAAGTTCCTAACTAAATTTTAAAGCATGAATAAATTTCATAACCGAAGTAAATTATAAGATACTGCTTTTTTCTGGTCTTTGATATAAATTAGGTCAATAAAAAGCTATAGATGCGACTTAAAAATTAAAAATATTTAAAATCATTTATATTTTATTTTGTATCTGTAGAAAATTAACTACTCTTTTAATTGAAAATAAATGTTATCTCAATAATTTGTGGTTATACACGTGGAACTAAATGTTAAGAAGTCACTTCCATAACTTGTTAACTAAAATGATTAAGTAAGAAAATATGTAACTGAATCCGATCTTTAAACATAATTGACAATTTAAAATATTTTTTTTATTTCTGATTTTGTCCCGTTTTCAGTTGCGAGTGTTAAAGTTAGCTCAATCATGGACTACAATGAAAGTGTTATTGAGTATTATAATATCCACAATAGGTGCTCTGGGTAATTTGACGTTCGTGTTAGTGATAGTTATATACATATTCGCTGTAATCGGTATGCAGCTGTTTTCAAAGTCTTACACTCCAGAAAAGTTCGACCCGGACCCAGTGCCGAGGTAAGAAATCCTATTGTAATACGATATTCTTTACGAAGCAGAAGTATAATAATGTTATAATAAATTATAATTCTAAACACACTATAATCGTAGAAATAATTTTATAGCAGTAACGCGAGAATAATGTAATAATAAATATAATATTAGAAATTACAAAGAATAACGTCGTTTTAATCTATAATACTTCTAAAACCGATTTCTTTTAAAATAAAAGTTTTTGCTAACATTTCAAACAAAATTATCGGCATTTGTCTATTCATTTCGTTCTAAAACTTTTTTACGAACCAAAGGTGGAACTTCAACGACTTCTTCCATTCGTTCATGATGATATTCCGGATCTTGTGTGGCGAATGGATCGAGCCGTTGTGGGATTGTATGCGTGCGGAGCAGGCCAGTGGGGCGGAGAGCTGTTTCTTCATCTTCCTTCCCGCCCTCGTGATGGGCAATTTTATGGTGCTCAACCTCTTCCTCGCCTTGCTGCTCAATAGCTTCAATAGCGAGGAACTTAAGAATAGGAAGGAGGTAAATTAAATACACGTACTATAGGATTTTTTTTTATTTTAAATCTAGAGAATAAGTAATATGATTGTGTCATAAATATAATCTGACGTTAAATAAATCCTTGTATTTTTACAGGAAGTAGGAGAAGATTCAAAATTAGCTAAAAGTTTCGATAGGATACGTTCTATAGTAAGAAAAAAAGGTTTCCTTATATCGAAAAGCAAAGAGACTGAAAAAAAATCTAAGTTAGAAGAACTAGTTACCGAATTTATGATACAACAACGCGCCATGAAGGAACAAAAAGCGTCAATTCCGATTGAGCAGAGGCTTTCAGCATCTGTGCAAGAAACTATATTATTTCCCCATGACAATATTTATAGTCATAGTTATCAAGAAGCATTAAATAGGTACTTGTAACATAATATACAAATATAATACATAAATGTAATATAATGAAATTAGTTATATAATATTAAATGCGGCAGTCTTATAAAAACGGTAAAATTGCGTATAAAACTAACTTTTTTTACAGGCCAATTTCCGTAGGATCCGACTTCGCATACCCCCATCTTTATCAAGCTAGTAATAATTTTAATCATGGTAGCCAGGAGACATTGAAAGATGTTCGCGATTTAGCTACAGAACATAAAATAACGAGTATCCGAGAAGATTCCAAGGAAAATTTAGATGAAACTTCATCCACAGAAAATCAGGTCGCAGCTCAGAGGCTATTGAATCAAATGTCTTCAGGATATCACACTCAGCCTTCGGATTCGAGAGGTAAAGAAAGACAATTCTTTAACACAAAAGTGTGATTACAATTATTTTCTAATATGATATACTATTTCAGATGAGAATGAACATTACGAAATGGCGCAAATATCAAGTCGCACAACACCTGAAAAGTTTAGAAAGCAGCCTCCGAATCTTTTATCATACAGTGATCCTCTAGCAAGGCCAGGCGAAGAAGACATGAAGCACCCATGGCAAACTTTAGTTTCTTACGTAGATGAATTAACCGTAGGTGGGAGGAAAAATTCTAAAGGACAGTATATAGATGCAATGGGAAAATTTCCTGGCTTCGGAAAACAAAAAGAGCCAAAAACTCCTCAGGATTGTTTTCCTCGTCAATGTTATAAAACGTAATAAACTCTTACAATACGTACCTTTTACGATGTTGATAACTCTAAGATTTTATCTAATAATCTTAAACATTGTTTTAGTTGTTCCTGTTGGGATGCTTGCATACGTACCAGATTAGGTCAGCGATGGATGTTTATTCGTACCTATATTCTTCGTTATGTTGATACTCCCGCTTTCGAATGGTTTGTCTTGGTTCTCATTTTCGCTTCCAGCATAACTCTGTGTTTTGAAGATATTCATCTCGAAAAGAATAAACCTCTAAAGAAAATTCTGTACTGGACAAATCTTGGATTTTGTATGATCTTCGTGATAGAAATGTTTTTGAAGTGGATAGCGCTGGGATTCTTTAGATATTTCACAAGCTTTTGGACCTTACTAGATTTTACTATAGTTTTTGTAAGTAAAAAATATTATCTTATAACCATAACGGATTATATGTAAAACAACATGTATTAATTTATTTGTATTTTGTAGGTGTCCGTGTTCAGTTTGTTAATTGAAGAAAATGAAAATTTAAAAGTGCTAAGATCTTTAAGGACGTTGAGGGCTCTGCGGCCTCTCCGAGCCATATCGCGATGGCAAGGAATGAGAATAGTTGTAAACGCTCTCATGTATGCAATTCCTAGTATTTTCAATGTGTTATTAGTGTGTTTAGTGTTTTGGTTAATATTTTCAATAATGGGTGTCCAGTTTTTTGGAGGAAAATTCTTTAAGTGCATTGACGATGAAGGTGAATTAGTACCCTTAGAGGTAAGTTTAGCAAATGAAAATATATATAATCTAATTTAGTTTATATCGATACTGCTTAATCGTAATAATATTTTCAGATAGTAAATGATAAGTGGGAGTGCTATTATAATAATTTCTCTTGGATAAATTCCAAGATATCGTTCGACCATGTTGGTATAGCATATTTAGCATTATTTCAAGTAGCGACGTTTGAGGGTTGGATGGAAGTAATGGCTGATGCTGTGGATGCTCGAGGCGTAGATTTACAGCCAGCAAGAGAAGCTAACCTATATGCATACATTTACTTTGTGATATTTATAGTTTGTGGATCATTCTTCACATTGAATCTATTTATAGGAGTAATAATAGATAATTTTAATATGCTCAAGAAAAAGGTAAGTTGAAGATGTAGTGAAATACGAATCGTGATATAATGATCCTTCATATAATTAATATAAATGACATTTTCCAGTATGAAGGTGGTGTATTAGAAATGTTTCTGACAGAGAGCCAGAAACATTACTACACAGCAATGAAGAAACTGGGCAGAAAAAAGCCACAAAAGGTGATTAAGCGGCCAAGGAATCAGTTTCTAGCAATGTTCTACGACTTATCAAATTCTCGTAGATTCGAAATAGCAATATTCGTTTTAATTTTCCTAAATATGCTCACAATGGGTATTGAGCATTATGACCAACCGCATTCCGTATTCTTTATCTTAGAAGTTAGTAATGCATTTTTTACTACAGTTTTTGGCTTAGGTGAGTCATGCATTAATATCTTCCTTCACTGTTACGATATCACAAGTTGATTAATATGGTTTCATAGCACACGATTATTTCCATTTCAGAAGCAATAGTTAAAATAATAGGGTTACGATACCACTATTTCACGGTACCGTGGAATGTTTTCGATTTTCTCTTAGTGCTAGCGTCTATCTTGGGCATAGTAATGGAAGACATTATGATAGATTTGCCCATTTCTCCGACCCTGCTACGAGTAGTACGTGTTTTTCGTATAGGGAGGATTTTAAGACTGATTAAAGTAAGTATGAATTGAGTATTTAAGGCCAGAAAAATCCACATATATGTCCTTACCTAACTGTACGTAAAATTCACTAAGCTTTTTACCTCGAACATTGAATCAATTAATTTCGGTTTCAGGCCGCTAAAGGCATTAGGAAACTGCTCTTTGCACTAGTGGTATCTCTACCGGCTCTCTTCAACATCGGTGCCTTGCTCGCGTTAATAACGTTTATATATGCAATAATTGGAATGTCCGTGTTTGGACACGTAAAAGAGCAGGGTGCTCTAGATGATCTAGTCAATTTTCAAACATTTGGAAGAAGTATGCAGTTACTCTTTCGGTAAGATCCATTAAATTCCTTATTGTGATTTCCGATTTTAAGTTGATTAAATTCTTGGAGTGATTACTTATCCATTATTTTTTCAGCCTTATGACTTCAGCCGGTTGGAATGATGTTTTGGAGTCGCTCATGATTCAACCACCGGACTGCGAATTGGGTGATCATGGGCACACAAACGGAAACTGCGGCAGTCCTCTATTAGCCATCACTTACTTTACTTCTTTTATTATTATCAGCTATATGATTGTAATTAACATGTACATTGCTATTATCTTGGAAAATTTCAATCAAGCTCATCAAGAAGAGGAGATTGGAATTGTCGAAGACGATCTCGAAATGTTCTACATCAGATGGTCGAAGTAAGTCCTTTATTTATTCTGTCCTATACTGTTCTCCTTATGAAGTATACGATAAATTAATCAATGTTTTTGTTACCAGGTACGACCCACATGCAACTCAGTTCATAAGTTTTGCTCAATTATCAGATTTCATAGCTTCTTTAGATCCACCATTAGGTATATCAAAACCAAATACAGTGGCACTTGTCAGTTTTAATCTTCCAATAGCTAAGGGAAATAAAATCCATTGCTTAGACATTCTTCATGCTCTTGTCAAACACGTTCTGGGGCATGTGGAAGAAACAGACACGTTTAGGCAGTTGCAGGAGCAAATGGATATTAAGTTTAAGAAACAGTTCCCGACGAGAAAGGAATTAGAAATAGTATCGAGTACTAGAATATGGAAGAGAGAGGACAAAGCTGCACGGTTAATACAGCGGACATGGAGAGAATTTGTAAAGTAAGCCATTATATTTCTAAACCTCTATGTCCATGTTTTAAAAAGAATCGTTATTCAAACACGAAAATAAAACGGCGTTATCTCCATTATAAACAATCTATATGCACTGGTATTCACGAAAATATTGTCATAAAATTCATTACGAATTGCTATAACAACGGTATAACAATAATCTAGTATATTAATCCCACAGCAAGGCGAAGGCCTCGCCTTCTTATGACAAGGTAACCCATCAGCCCATCAATCCAGTGCAAAATAGGTAAATGTACCTAATATTTATCACGATCACCTTGATGCTTTGCTTCACAGAGGAGGAGAAGGAGTACTTTCGAAGTTATTCAAGTTATTGGCACAGTTCTAGTTTAGAACAGAGTCACGTATAAGGCGTCGCGATCACCTCTCTCTCTTTCATTTGGCGATGAGATTTTAATATTGTAATAGTATCGTTTGAATATTACAGGCGAAAGAATCGTAGTCCTTCCCAAGAAGAAGAGAGCACAAAATGGTCGCCGGTAGCTGGATGGGGAGGTCGCCTTAGTGCCTTGTTGCATGTACGAAGAGGTTCTCATGCTTCTAGCCGCAAATCCTCGAGAGCTTCAGACGCTTCCGACATTAGTGAATTGGGAGGCGCCTGGCTCAATTTACCACTTCTTCTTTTACCGGGTGCAGCGCCTGGTGAACAGGTAACGAACAAATTCAACTTTCTTCTTGATAAAGAATCTCATTTAACGTCATTTGCTAGAAATCAGAATCATTACTTCGTATTGAAGCTTGGCAATTCTGGAAATGTTCAGGGGGCAAGTAGTTCCGACGCACCACCGCCTAGAAGACGGTCAGCATACGGCCTGCCGCTGTTTCTACGGCATCAAGACGCCGTTGACGAGGACGTCGGCCCGAAACGCGCAGGTTCATATGTAATGTTTTGCTTTTTGTGTCTCTTTCTCTTTTAGATAGTAACCTTTCTTGTCGACAGAACTTCACATCTTAATGTCGAAACAATTTTCTGGTACCTCCATGTCATTCGGAAATTTTTCTCATTTAACAATAAGGCCTTCATCAGGAAATATTTCAGATTTGTTTCTGTTTTAAACATGTTTATCTTTCAATTTTTTATGGAAGTAAAACAGTTGTAATGTGAAGTTTTGGACGAAGGTGTTGTACGCATTTTGATGTTTGGCGCCAAAGTAATTTGTCTTCGTGATTCTTAAGTTATTTGTAGGAGAATTTATTGTATTGTGTGTGTTTTTTTACCTTATGTGCCTTTTAAAATCTTACAGGAACCACGCGTAGCTTTGCATGGCAGCTTATTTTACCGTTTTACTTAGTAATAAAGTTATTCGTCTCGCTCTTGGCATGATCAGTGAGTGTTGCGCAATGTAACCATAAGAGCATGTTTTAATGTCACTTTCAAAACGTAAGGTAATGAAATAATATTTGCTAATAAAAGTACATAATATGGTGGTGAGTTATAAAATTACGATATTTTTTCGTCTTTACTAAATATTTATTTTCTTGCTACATTTGTTGTTTAGGATTACGTTTAGTCAGAAATATCGAACTCAGATTTATCAATTCTATTTAGATCCATCGTTCCTAGTCCGACTTTTACATATCTATAGTGATAAACAGGATCAATATTGTTATTTATCTATATTGGTTCAAATCTATCAATATAATAAGATCGTAAGCGTAAATTGTCGATGAAAAAAACATCTTTAACGAAATGTTAAGGTTTTAGTTACTGATTCTTGTTATTGCAGAGGAACGTAGACAACAGCTATAAACATTCTAATCAGTAATTAAAATATTCCAGGTTCACTTCGCCTGAGCTCGCGTCGAAACTCGGCACGACGAGCGACCACACCGATACGCGCTCGCACGCCGTCACCACACGCCAGCAGCGCTGTGAGCATCCTCGTGACTGAAGCCTCCCCGGACGCCGCCCCGCCCCCAGCAGCACCCCCCACCGTCGTCAGGGTTCTCGTACACCGCGAGAGCGACGAACAACCCAGCTGATCCGCAGACGAGCCCCCCCAGGCTCCCGTATAACTTGCGTGACAATCACGTACGTGACAAACGCACGTGACGCTTGCGACGTGACGCCACGAACACTTAGTGTCAAATCGATCGATTGTGTTCAAACACAGCGCACGGGTAACTCGGTGATATAATGGTTAGATTTTACTATATTGTGATTTCGAATCGACGTAGCTTATAGTAAATAATTACTAAATGAACGATAATATCAAGCTCCTAAATTATTAGAATTAAATTAAAAGTATTCAATAGGAACTGGGAACTTCCATTTCGCAATAAAATTTCATCGAGTTCAATAAATAAATTTAATAGGTTACGAAATTGAAATTTATCGTTCACTACGCAAATTTTGATGCTATAGTTAATTACTTATGTACATTCGTTTTTAGCTTTATTAAGCTTGATTAGATAATACAGATTTGTTCAATTGTAAAGCGGTTTAGATAACTATTGTTTGAAGGTTCTCTTCAGCGGAGACATTTGTAAATTAATTTGTTATTGTAAATATTGTTATTGTGCTTTAAAGTCTGATTGACTGTGGATGATTTATAGGAAAATATTATTATAGACTACCTACGCATAAATTTTCATGATACAAGGCTTTATAAATTCATTCGTACAAGCGCCAGGTCTAAACATTATTCCTATAATATTTACCCACATACCTAACACGATGCTTAATACAAAAAATGTCTATGGTATTATCAGAGTACATTTTTAACTACCCGATTATGTTAGATATGCATAGCGTTTTCTATTTTTATTTCATACCTATTAACAATATTTTATGCTATAGGGATTATACCTAATGTTAAATAGTTACAAATATCGAGGATTTTTTTCAATAATATTACAATCGCATAATCACTGTTTTAATCTTGAATCCGGTTTTAAAAAACAGAGCTTTTTTTATAACATAATATAAAAACAATATTTTTTTATTAAGTTTTTGGGTATCATTTTATTGGTTATCATTTTATTACATACCTACCCAGTATTGTTATTAAAAAATGTATATTTTCCAAAATCGAACGTAGAATCCCTATCCAACACCTAATTGCGATTCCAAAGGAATTTGTTCTCCTTTTATAGTGTAGCATACATAGCAAAACTTTGCAACCAAATTACCTAAAATACTTCAAGAACGGAGGACTCACTGAAGCAACAAGTAATACAAACAAATAACGTTATCACCATAGCTATCTATCGACATGCCATACACTGAGATTAAATTCCATTCATATAAAAATCTTCAAAACCCATTCTATATAATGCCTACTCATAAATTCCTTGGACCTGAGCGTTAAAACCCTATTTTATAGACGTGTTCACAATATTTAGGACCGAAAACAATTCAATATATTTTCATTCCAAAAATCGTTCACATAAATTTTCATTCATTAAATTTTCTGAACAAATAGTTATGCCAATCATTGATTTCGAAATACTTTTTTCTAAATCTAAATTCCAGGGTGAGTAAGTTTGGAATTTTTACCACTTTTTTTATTAACTAGCTTTCAGCCCTATCTGTTTGGGAATTTTGGAATGAATTCTAAAATATCTTATTGTTTAACTAGACTTAACTTAAGATTGGTAATATTATTTTTATTATATTTGATTATTTTAACGAGCTTTATTATTCTACACTTGCAGACCTACTGACCTACCTACGATTATCGTGTCTTATCTTTTTTGTAAATTCATTAATGAATCAACTTCAAACATGTCGTAAATACGAAATCCAAAAAATAAATCGTATGGTGCTCAAATGATAGAACTACATGATAATAAACCTCATACATACAACATTGTCTTGACGCATATATAGGAACATACATTTTATATTAATAGATACGATTCATTCAACTTGCATTAAGCTTATAGATCTTAATCATAAACTGAACTATCTTAGTTATTTAATTAATTTGCCAAAATCCGTTAATAACTATAGTTACGATAATAATAGGTACAGTTAAAATATGTTTTTCATCATATCATAGAACCGTAGGGAACCAGTGGAAGCCGAAAATCGGATCTCTAATTAAGTCCAATTTATAGTTCCCGCCAACCTTTATGGCCGCTCAGCCGCGTCAAATCTGTGATTATATTATATTTACAGCTAATTCCGTTGTTTTTAAATAAGTATTGTAATTAGGTAACCTTGTACCATGATTTGACGAAATTGCAAGCTACATAACAAATGATACTTATTATTTCGTCGTCCGATCAGGTGTTACTTTATATGATACAAGATTTTTTAGATTAAACATGCTTGGTAATCACTGAATTATTAAATTCATTGACAATAAAAAATCTTTATTTACTTCTTATTTATATTTGCATGCAAATGTTGCGCATTATATTAAGATATTCGTTCTGACTACGAAGCCAAATGCGCAGTTTATAAAGAGCGCATTTTTGGCGAAGTTACGGTAAGCCAATCTTTATTACGCTTAGGCCGAAACGAGGGGTGTTAGTCATTAAAAATAATCTGAAGACGTTCCGAGCGTTCGTAAATCTGGCGCTAAATTGAGTGTCACTAGTACAGAGTACGCTCACATCACAGAGTACAATGTGCATTAGTATGATTAGTATGTACAGATATGGCGCCAATTTAGCGTGCCATAAAGATTGGCGAGCACTTTATTAGTGTTGAATAAAATTCAATTAATCAAATCCCATTAAAATTAATAAAGTATTATAATCCAAAAATTGAAACATTATGTCGTAGATTAAGCATTCAGTCGCACAAAACGCAACAAACCAAAGAAACATTACTGTTAGTTATTGACTAAGTTTGTTCACTCTTATGGTAAAATAGTTTTATATGCATTCGTAATTAATTTGTAGGGGATGGGTAGAAACAAATTATGTATACTTAACCATGTGTGATGTTTATATGGGAGAGACAATAAAATATGGCATTGGTTTAAAATATTCAATGAAACTTAATTTCTTAACGCTATTTCCGGACTTCATAGGATTAATCTCTAGTGTGAAATCGATGTATTTTAAAATTTCCCAATTTCCATAGATAACCAATACACATACTAGCTTTAACCCGAGGCTTCGCTCGCGTTGAAGCTCTTAAATAAATATCAAAGATCATTATTTTTTTTTTTATAAAAAGTATCCTATGTCCTTTTAATACACCTAAGAATATGTGTACAAAGTTACATGATAATCGGTCGAGTCGTTTTGGCGTAAAATCATACCAAACAAACTTACATTCACATTTATAAAAATATATGTGTTATAAAGATGTGGACATGGTATATTCCCTGTAACCTGATCTTACTTTAAATAAAAAAATAACATTGAAAATATTATGGTCAATTATTCTGTACTGTTTTGTACATATTTTATAGTCTGTCCCGATAAATAAATAGGTGTTATGTTTATGTTCACTGCACAAATTTATAGAAAATTTATTTGTATAACATTATGCCCGTCCATGATTGTTCTTCTGTTATAACAGTAGCTTAGACCTTTTACATTGAATGAATACGAATTACAATTAAACGCTTGGCTTATTGTGCAGCCTCAGTAATTAGTAATAGCTAGCTATTGGTTTAAAGTTTTGATCGTTGTAGAAAAGTGATTTCGACCTTAGACTATAGACCTAGTTTTTTCTAAACTTTTATAGAATATTTCAAATCTGGATTTAAATAAGAATAAGTAAACCGTGAATAACAATTCTGTCACTAAAGAATAGAATCAAAAGTCGGTAAATTTGGTCGCGTACCTACTCTTTATTGGCAGGAGTTATTTTTACATCCCTAATTCTACAGTTTCTCAATCTAGTAAGGACCAAAATATCGATTTTTTTTTCAGAAATTTACAATTGTGATGCCACGACCAAATCCTTCTGAATAAATGTTTGTAGTTAATCATTTTTAAAGTAGCTATCCTAGACCATTTCAGAATAATTTTATATTTCGAATCTTTAATACGTTAGACACCATTTCAGCTATGGCACTTCCTGCTTTTTTTTTTATTAGAAAGACCGTTAATTATTGAAACAAAGTGAAAAAGAAACATAAAGTTGTTTCAGACATCAGCAATTCAATCCTCTTATTGTGATGTCAAAAGATTTTTTTTTATTTTAGAGATAACAGAGTATAAGCAATTGGATAAGATCGCTCGGATCATGTACTTTATGAGAACTCTGTAAGTCGAAAATTCCAAAACGTAAATAATTACAGATTTACAAGTTTTAATATTAGAGTCCTGTCTGTACTCAGCAGATTTTGAAAATCGAAAGTCAACTCGTAAAGGTTTACTTACAATCTCTCTAATTTTGAGTTGAAGAGGTGTAATAAACACAATTGATTTATTAATAAAACTTACACCAACATTTATAAATAGGAGGAGAATGAAATTAATTCTTATCATTTATCAATCAACATTTAAAAACTTGCTTTGTTATTCTTGCAAACAAAATTCCAACAATAATAATTATAGACATGTGTGCGTTAAACTTTGACACACAGTTATATAAAACTTTGATATTATGACGATTCTACCATTGAGTATTTTTTTTTAAATCATTACTTACTATTATAGAGATACTGACATACTTAACAGTTTCCACCTACCGAGTAATAGAAGTTGTAAATTTAAAGATTGTAAAGTTTGAGTGTTATTTATTTTTACGAGTTCTGCAGAGGTAATAAATGATATATATAGTATGTATATCAGTAATTATTTGGACTTATAACAAATAAAGATTAGAAAATTCTAGTAATAAAGGGAAGAGAACAAAATAATTATTCATATAATTAACTTATCGAGTTCGACTAAAAAGAAGTTCTACCGATTATTAACTTTGATCTACTACTACTATTCACGAGTTTACATGTAAAAAGACTTCGGAAATTAAACCGACAGTCCAGCCTGTTGCGTTAATTCTTTTTTTCATATAAAACGTGTTAAATGGACAGTCTTATACAAGCATGGCTCCCCTGTCAGGCAATTTATGACTATGGAAATGGTAGGTAGTTGGCATTCCAATAAATAATTACAGTATCGTACGTTATTTTATTTTAATGTATTAGTGATAATTCCAACTGAACAGTTTTCTAAATGAAACTATATCTTATAGACAATTATTTTTTGAGATTATCATATACGTACACTACTTTCCTAGCCACGAAAGCTCGAGATAAAATGATTGAAATTGTTTTTTTTTTATTAAATAATCTTTCAGTCTGCCAGTTTGAAAAGAGTGGTCAAATAATATATTTTTAGAGTTTTAAATGAATTCGAGAAACGTTAAGATTCATAATACGGTGCGATAGAAGATATTGTTTTATATATGTAATAACATTTGCCGTTCCGCTAGAATTATCTTAAAGATGGTGAAACGTGTCTTTATATCGAATGTTTTGAAATAAACGCAGGCAAACAATCTACCTACCAATTTGAATACTGCACATGTGTTATAGATTCTCTATAATATTATTACGTATTTATTACCTTTGACATAACAAAAGGAATTTCAAAAAAATAAAAAGAGCAAGGTGATTACGTAATCAACTCATAAGCTTTTATTTCTCGGTCTCAACGTACGAGTTAAAAAAAACTTAAAAACGCTATATTTAATAATGTCATTAAATTAATTACAGAAATTTCTCAATATTGTTCATTATTATGTACATAATAAAGAGAATGCAATAATTTTTTCATAATCTTACGTAAGTAGTTTACTTAAAACGTTGTTAGATATTAATTTTAAACTCGATTATTTATGAAGATGTACGATGTACATTTAAAACTACGGTAGTTAGACAAATCGCAATATTTAAGGCATGTGTTGAGCATGATTTGAAATTGTGTAACATAATATTAAATTTGTATAATATGTAAATAAATCTTTTAAGTGAGACCTGCGATATATAATTTTCTTCCGAGGTACAAAATATAATTAACCATGTTGAAAACTATGATTAAACCAAAATATGGAAAACTGTCGTTTTATTTTCAAACATTTACCATATATTTTTCTGTAGCATATAATCAAGTAATATGACAACATGCCGCCCACGACTTTCAGTATATGCATAATCTTTGCCCGCGACCTCAAAATGGAGGAGTGAAACGCGAACTCACTCGTTGTACACGGCAATGTTATGTACAATCACACAGATGTCATGACCGCGAAGTTCTTAAATTCATACACTTTAGTGTCCCGTAACCCTTTCCGTAAATATTGGTATATAAGGATCGCTACTCCGCTGAGTAAGGATAGTAATATCGTTATATAATATGGCACAACAAATAAGTGAGCGCTTAGCTATAAAGTGAGCATTGAAATGCGATTTCCCTCCAAAAGAGAGGAGGCAAAAAGTAACAATTAGTAGTAATTGATTGTAATAGGAGAATGATTGAAAACTGATTACCCTAAACAATGCCTGATACGAAAATTATTATCTTATGTTCTTATGAAATAAGATCTTGTTTTTTTAATTTTGGGATAATTCTTTTTACACTTATATTATACAGAGAAACAGAATGAAAATTTTGTCTTTAACAATATATGTATCTATGTTAATAACCTGTGCATGGATAAAGATAAAATTAGTTGCAAAGTTTATGACTTTGAAATTGTTACCGATGAAAATAG
>DWJN01000944.1:0-20237 GCA_018248895.1 Carystus phorcus
AAAATTAGGGCCCTTTGCTGTTAAGTTTATTTCGCCGCTTCTTCCCCTCGGCTAAACAGGACAAAGCGGTGGTAAACACGACAAAGACGATCAAAAAGAAAATGTCCAATTCCAATGTTTTTTTTTTCAAAATTAGGTTTTTTAATAGAAAATATTTCTTCACTACTGTCACTATCACTGTCAACTGCAGGGCGAATCACTCTGTTTTCCAAAATTTGTACTTTTCTTTTATTATTTGCCATAGTTGATTACGCTATGTCGCATCGATTCGATAGCACAACACTAACTGGCGGGGGGCGCGCTCTGTGCGTGTCGGGTCGCCAGCCGGCCTGTTGGAATGGTGGGCCGAAATAGGCCCACTGCCGCACTCAGCGGATCTTTTTCACCGTCAGTGCGTGGTAGGTCGATAAAAGGCCTGCCGTTATGTTTTAATGGGAAACACCTACAATTTTAACCGCAAGATGAAATATATATTTGTCTTTGTCGAATTTTCACAAATACCTGAGAAAATCGTTTCGCACATGCGAGAGGGACATAGTTTTCTTCATCCGCACCAGGCGAAGTTACCGCGGTAGGCCGATATCGGCCTGTTACGCAGTGAATGTGTTAAACAGGAATGAAATGGTCGAACCTGCTATTAATCCAAAAGTTTGTATATAGTCGATTCTCATACCATTTCTCAGATTGCTATAAGCGGTTATAGAAAGTTGCTTTAATTATAATATTTTTACAAGGACCCAAAAAACTGAAGACAAAAACGGATATTTTCTGTACAATGTTTTAATACCGGGTCTCTCCATTCCACAATCAATACTTTAAAGCAAAAACGGACTAATAAATACCTACTAGTCAATCACGGAGTCAAGTAATATTGAAATTTATAAGTATAAAGTATTTAAGGTGTATTTTATAAAAAATAATATAAAAGTAAGGAGGTTGAGGTTGATAATTTTAAAGACATTTTGGAAAAAAGAACCATTCAGGTAATCCACAAGAAATAATTTAAGTTAGTCCAAGTACAATAGAGATACATACTAAGAAATAGAAATTATTTGATTACGTTTTTGTATCGTAAGACTTGGTCATCTTCAGTATGGCAATAAATTAACCAGTTAATACGTTACTTACCTATTGAGACACTCAAGCGTCATGTGAAAGCCCAGCTTGTAGGAAGATGAAGAATAATTATAGAACAGACAAAGGGCAAGAACGACGGATAATAATAGCGGTAATCGGTTACAAGTACACTACATGTTTATGCAACTGTATTGTCTATAAAATGTGCTAAAGTGTTCTGCCGTTTCTTATTTTCAATGTCAAGGAACTTTTCCAAATCGAAAGTAAAACCAAAATCTCGTGAATAAGTGTATTAACAAAATACATATATCATATATGATTCCGAATTTAAAAACTTCTGACTACGGTAAGTCACAATCTTCGTATAAAAATTAAACATTTAAAGGTGAAAGCAAATGTCATATAAACCTAGTCCTAAATAGAATTATCCACCAGTATTTACTCAATAAAATTTCAATAGATTTTTGGTCCATCTACAAAATTATCATAAAGTAACCCTCTTTTGATGTAACGCAGTCAAGGAAAAAGATGTCAGCTGATAAAAATACAAAGGAAAAACTCTCGAAGCACTCACAAAAGAAACTGGATGAATAATGAGAAACAATTTGGCAGTATATTACGGATGTTGGATAAAAGGGCTCATAATAACAGTCATGGATGAGCAACAAAATTTAAAGGCCGCTAAAATTCCCACTACAATTGGAGGAAAAAAAAGGAATAAATTTTATTTACCTAAAGACGCTATAAGTATAAATGATATTATTTGTTCGGAGGCTGAAGGTTATATCCTCGAAGGCCACAGCGATCAAAATAACCCGAATTTGTTTTCGACCAAACCAAATATTTATGAGGCAGTTATTTGACAGACAAATATCGGTTCTCCAGTGTTCGTTGCTAACGTTTTTATTGTACGCGTTCACGGCACTCGGAACACAAGAAAACTAATGGATATCTATAGTAATACATAATAATATAAAACTGTTATAATGTATACGAGCATAATCTCAGGAGCTGTTAGTAATGTGTTGGATAATCCATTTACCTAGGAAGGCTATATAAACAGCCCATCCAAAACAGGCAAATGTCGCAGTGATACGCAGTTAAAGGAGTCTACAAGGATGTACATACATATAATGTATGAACTCAAACGAATTAAACTTCTCAATAAATATCTAACATCGACTATATTTACTATTCGTTACAAATCGTTTTATCGACAATGACAAATTGGTAATTTTTTGTAATAGTGTAAAAATAAATCGAGCCTTTATCTAATATCTAAGTACTTATATTACTAGATCGATATAAATTACATCAGTTTCTACTCCCTACTCCTTGTTGTAAAAAGTATAATAATTTGGCGTTCCATTAAATCCGTAAACGAAAGCTTTTAAGAAATTAGCCTCTTAGTCCCAAAGCTCCGGCCGAAAGAAGCTAATCCCATACAAAAGGCAGTGGTCTATATATTTATCGTTATATAACAGTCTTCACTTATTGAATAGTAATCAAATAAAAGTGTAAGTGTTCAGAGAAAAATCTGCGATGTCAAAATATACCACCACGCATAAGTATAATATCAATTAAAACTAATTTGGCATCAATATCTCATTCATTGTTAAGCACGAATAAAGGTGATCAACGTGGGTTGAAGGATGAAAGAAACATCTTTAAACTTTTATATCGTGTATCAACACGATTGAAATCCTATACCGGTCGACCAGGGCATAGAAAGAGGCAACAAAAGCCGGCCTCGCTATTTATTAATAGCTTAGTAATATTAATATTACCTTTTCGTAAAGCTGGCCCAACTATTTATTGTTTTCCGGTTGGGAACACGAGAACCAATCTTTTTTTTATTATTATAAATCAAGTTAACGCATGATTACAGTCCCACCTGATGGTAAGCGGTGATAGAGTCTAGGATGGTAATGTACATTAACTTTGTAGAAGCCTATTCACTCTTGAAGACATCAACATTGTAATCATACGGGAACACCGAGGTGGGCAATTTATTCCTGTTCTCCGCAGTACGCATAAGTCCTTTCTTTCTTCCCTCTTCTATCTTGGCCGGTAATGCATCAGTGATATCTGATGTTGCTTATAATGGGCAACGGTGGCTACCTCCCATCCCTGGCGAGTCTCCTCGCTCGTCAGCTAGATTCATAAAAAATCGTTTTTGCTTCTTAACTCAAATTCCAATCTTTATCAATCACATTGTAACTGGATTATTGCACACCTTCTTTCAAAATAAGCTGGTCTAGTGAACCAGATTTTACACGATCTAAAAGAATAAAAGACAGTTTTAAGTTGGGAAAATGTGCAAGCTTTCGACTGAATATTCGAAGAAATGAGTTTTCGTCGCAGAGGAGAAAGCTGCAATGTATCCACGGCTAAAGCGTACGAGCGGTTCGCTCTAGGATAGTGTTTTTCCGGGTACTTTTAGCTGAAATGTCACGGAAAAAACTTAATTGAAGAAAGAAAGGAAACGGAATGAAATTTATTCTAAGTTTTTTTTTAAACACGAATTTCTGGTAGTGTTGATTTAAATCCTACCACAAGTTTTTCCTGTAGAAAAAGTTATAAGAAAATTCGAAATAAAAAAATTTGTTATTAAAAAAAATACTTTATGATTATGAATAATTGTTATAGAGCAACATTGTAAATAATACTAGATTCGGCGGATGCTATCCTACAACATACTTTTTTATCGCTTTCTTATATTGAATGCGTATACCAAATTTGATTCCTGTACAACAAAAATAATAAGTTCATACAAAATAATTTTTATCGAAATTAAATACATAAATTATTCTAGAGTTCATGTAAACACTCTTATTTTTAGTTTTTTTTTTAAATAGTCCAATCAATTTTGCCCATAACAAATGCCTCCCTTCTGCGGAATATTGGAACATTTTCATATTTTGTCGCAATTAACCATTTCATCGAACTTTCAGTTTCAATAGTGTTTATTGTACTTTGCAAAAATCTGTAAACACCCTATTATTAAGGAATTCAGTATCTCCCACAGAAAAGAATTAAAATTTTATATTTTCTGTTTGTTTCATCCATACAAATTACAGAAATAATCATAACAATTTTGTATATAAAGTAATAAATACACATCTTTCATAGTTTAAAATATATATTTGAAGAATACTAATTCAAATCTAATTGCAAAAGCAATTCGTGTAGTATTAAAGTGTTGGCGGGGCTTAACTTTAGTTCGGCATCAATTTATTTGCCGGATTTGCAGCTTGCGGTTTGACTATTGGATCATTAATTGGACTTTGAAACTTACTTTGCAATGAGAGATTCCTTTACCAGTTTGCGGATGACTACTAGGAAGACTTGAGCTTGCTGTATTTTGCCGTATAAGGGCTTTGATCATTCTTTGAGTCAGTTTGTCTTGATCGTTACTCCTTGATGACCAACGAGTCAAATAATTTCCGTCAGATTATTAATTATCGTAATTTTGCAGTTTTTACGGTTCTTTTGTATACTTCAGATTTTCATTCATATTTTTAACTATCATAAGGTATTATCTTAATCACACAATTCATTGAATTTTTTTAAAATCTATTGCAACATATTATAATAAGTAGAGTAAAATAACTAACATTCATTGAAAGTTTTAATTGAGAATAATTACCACAGAAAAGTTGTAGGTAATTTATAAAGGTAATTTATTAAGGAATCGAATTGAAATGGTCAACTTTGCTTACAAATAAATTTACTTCGTCTAAAGACAATGTAAAGTTCAATTAAAGTAGAAATAGTAGAAACCGACGACTTAAGCGTTGGTATTATTATAATGGATTTAAGAATTATTATATTATGAGTATTCAAAAGAATTAACAATATGCATAGTGAAATAATAAGTTTTATGTACAAAGAAATATTTACCAAGGAAGAAGAGAAATTGTCACTGAAAATCTAAGTATCGTTGAATAAGAAAATAAGGTTGAAAATATCGGGTCTTAAAACAACACTAACTTTGTTTTCGTTTCCTTAAGGTAGCTCTTCTCTTTCTCTCAAGTCTTCTTTTCCTTGTCTCTTTTTGTGGAGTATGCAATAACATAAAATATAACACAAGTATGCTTTGAGATGATAATCTGTATGAAATGCTTCAATATTTTCTAAACTTATATAAAGGATTTACAATGAGGATTAAAATCAACTGGAGTAATGAAACAGACAAATGTTTTGTTTATAGGAAATTTTCATTGAATGTAGCGGAGTAATGACTTCTCTACAAGGCACAGGTCTCATTTATCGAGGAAGCCTTGAGCATTTAATTTACTACGCTGCTTCAGTGCCCAATTGGCAGAATTACTTTGTGCGTTACTGAATAACTTTTTACCGTGCACCGATTCGAATGATTCATTTATTATTCGCAAGCTGATACTTGTTATATAGTCCCATTTAGATTTGGGCGACATCGATATTTGCTTGCTTATGACTTCGGAATTAGAATATTTAATGACCCGCGTGGCGTAAAGGTCACCACGCATCGCCGTTCCAAGGGTCCTGGGTTTGATTCCCAGCGAGGCCGAAATTTTAAATGAGTTTAAATTTCTGTTCTCGGTCTGGGTGTGTGGGTATGTCTTTCTGTGTTGTCCATGGCACCCACGACACAGGGTATCCTAGTATGGAGCTTTCAGTGTGTGGCGTTATTTATTATAATTAATACGGCGCAGTTAATTGAAGTCGGTTTTTTTTTTTTTTCCAATGACAAACTGATAATGTATGCTACCCGAAGGCTTCAAAGATTACTTAACGATTGCTATCTACGCTAACAACCGGGGTTGATAATGTACGTGCCATTCGAAGCTCGGAAGCGTTCAAGAAATTTTGCCACTAGCGGTTATCCATCTTGCTACCGACTGCATCTACAGTTGTATAACTTGGTCGATCACTTCAGATCGACGTGAGCCGCCGAGTTATACTCTAATAAGTAATGTTTACTGGCATGTATAAATGAGTTTATTAATATACCATTTTCATAAATAATTTATTCTGGTCAATCAACCTTGGAAAAAATTTAAAAACATGTCAAAACACGACCGATAGATAAAGGATATTATAATGAAAATGATTAAAATAATGATAAAGACGCATGGAAATAAATAGCGACAACAGTAATTGTAATGTTGTTCAAAGTTTTTATAACTGTTATATTATAGTAAGTATGGTTTAAAAGAAGTGCTGAGGAGTTTCTTTCGCCCGTTTCTTCTCCTCTTTATAAAGCACCCTTCCGAAACTTGTATTTGACGTTCATAAGTGTATTTATAAGTAACTACTTTGAGTCTCAGATTAGTCTCGTTATATTCTGGTCATAAATATTACATTAAGAATGTTGTATATGCACGAACTATGACTAAATAAACGTTTCTTATTCTTATTCTTATAAAAAAACAGAAATCTAAATGATAAATAAATACAACTTATGTAGTAATTAATATTTTAATTACAATTTAATAAAGTACTAAGCGTCTGTTTTCTATAAAATAAACAGTGGATCCTCGTTAGCTAGCCAGTTGTTATCCAACCAATGGGTATAAATGAAATTAATATAAAAGCTCGTCTACGCTATCTTGTAGACTGACTCAGCAAGATATGTAATGAGATTTTACAATAGAAAGCAAAAATATAATAAGAATTTTCTATGTGTGCATTAATTTATATAAAGGACCTAGGACCTAGTACTTATGAGATTTCTGGTTATAAGTTTAGTTTTATCAGAATTACTAAAGATTTATTTGTAAACAAATGTCAAATTTAATTCTTTGCATTTTTGATTTTAAACACGAGCAATTTTTGAGTCATGATGTTTATTAGGTATGTCTATATAATATTTAATAATTAAATAATACTTTATAATTACTAAATTAGTTGACCAATAAATAGGTTCACAATATCAAGATACGTTTTAAAATACAATTAATTTAAGAATGGCGGTCATTTTTTTTTTCAAATCAAATCAAATAATTTATTCGAAGTAGGTTTTTACACTTTTCGAAAGACAATTGCGCCATCGCTTCAACAAAGCACTACGAACAGTGGCCCTGGTAGAAAAGCGGCAAGAAACTATCTAGGAGATTTGTTTTTTAATATAAAATAATAAGGTATCGTTGTGACAATAAATAAGCTGTAAAAATTAAGGGTAGGTAATCTCACCGATTACTATAAATAACTTTAAAAAAGGGGTAGACTTACTTCTGTCAAAACATAGGTAGCAAAGTTTATACACGTCAAAGTTTTCTAAGCTGTCAAAGTCAATGCAAACAGCTTGCAACTCTAGCAGAAGTTTGTAAAGTTTGAGTATTACATAACTTACAAACGGATGCATACGAAAAGCATTTCCACGGAAAAGCAAATACATAATTTACATAGTTTAGATAAACGCCAAGTGAAATGAACGTTTAAAATTGTTTTAACCACAAGTTCATCATCATTACAAGACTGAAGTATATTTAATTTAAATATTTTTCGTCTTTTATCTTTTTTATTTCTTATGAAGGCATTCTTTTCTTGTTTCATCTATATATTTGTAACTGACACTTTGGGCTTGATTTTTTTTTGCGATCCAATTTAATTTTAACTTCGCACATTTGTCAAAGACCGAAGACAATGCAAATATTTGTAAAAAAATATAGTTTAAAATAAAATAAACGCGCGTTTAGAGTTAATCAAAGTAAAAAGAAAAAAATAACTTAACATAACAATAAAATTACTGAAGAGAAAATTATGGTCACTGTTCCAAAAGCGTGGGGTGCAGCGTACGACATTTTAAAACTAGCTATTACGAAATCGTAATGAAACTGGTGAAAAATTATAACGATTAATATTCGTCAGTAATTATATTCTTATGTTAAGAATTATTTTTTACTTTGATTAACTCTAAAAGCGTGTTTTTTTGCTATATGTTTTGTTTTCCTTACCTATATTATTATTATTTTATTTTTCTCTGTCTGCATACATGTATGACGAGGAGGTAGAGCGAAGCTCCTAGTAACACGAATTTCAACTTACTGCCTCTGAAGTTGAAACTCGGCCAACAACAAACAAGGCCACTGCCTTGGCTACATATTTTGACGACCCACGTGGCGTTATGTCCTGAGTTGGACTCCCCGCGAGAGAATTTGAATGATGAGTTTAAACTTCTGTTCTCAGTCTGGATGTGTTACCTTTTCTTTATCCGTGGCCTTCATGACACAGGAAATCCTAGTCTGAGGCCGTGAGTGTGTAGTGGTCTTTATTTATTTTATTAATGTTTGTAAAGGAAACATTAAAGAATAATCGATATTTTTTTTCACATGCTACAGAGCAAGTAGAAACTGATGTGGTACGCTTACAATCGTACAATGTATCGACGCGACTGTCCGCCTACAAAGGAACTTTGTAAAGCCCGTATTATTGCGATCACGCAACATAATCGTAAGATTCTATTTCTACACGCGAATATACCAAAAAAAAAAAACAAAACGCTATCAGCAGAAATGCTTAATGAATAGCGTGTAATAAAATAATCAAACTCCATAAATCATTCGTGACAAAAACTTTGCAGGAAATATAGCAAGTTGAAAAATAATTTCATTCTAATATTGACGAAGAAAATGAAAGTACTTTGAACAGATGAAATAGTGAAAGTTTGACAGCGGGGAAACTATCAATCACTCGTTGAAAGAAATCGCTAACGAGGCCGGTTGGGGCGACACTCGGAATTTAAAGCCGATCTGATCTAATAAATGGCAAAACGAAGGTAACGGACATTTTCATTGTATTGGATGATTGAATTTTCATCAATAAATGGAGAAAAGGTTTTGCTTGTTCTATTTTTGGTGGAGCTCTAATTAAAATTAATTTTAGATGATTAAACTAATTACTTTTTCAATTAATGAAGCGCTCATAGCCTAGCGGCTCGCGTTTGTCATATATCAAAACATCTGGATGAGTGACTGCTAATGGCAAAAATTTCTTGATCGTTGCCATGCTTCAGACTTGTCAGTCAATTGTCAGTTCAGTCAGTCCCAGTTATCATCGTTAATAGCAATCATCAAGCATTGTTTTTTTTTTGTTGGAGACCTTGTACCAAATTTTCGAAATTTAGGCTTAGGTAAATAATATCTCCTTTATTATTATAAATGTGAATGTATAATAAGTTTGTTTTGCTTTCACGTAAGACCTATTCAACTGATTTCATGAAACTTTCTACTCATATTCTTAAGGGTATTAAAAAGGACGTACGATATTTTTATAAACAAAATGTAATGCTCTTTGATGTATAATTAAGGGTTAATAAAGGGTATTTAATTCCAATTGTAAGGCTAAGTTTCATCATTAGTTTTACTACAATATTTTCTGAGAAACATCGTATCATATTCCACGATTTGAATCATATATTTGCCACACTAAATCACAGAAATGAAAATTTCAGGGTTGTTTTTGAGAAGTTGATCGCAAGCGCAAAGTATAATAATAAAATAGGTACGCTCCGCACATCCGGGTATAGAATAAAATGCAGATTTTCCTCGTAAAATAGATATTATAACTGTTTTATTGCACTTCGCATACAAAGTTTTTAACTTTATCTATGTTATGAGTCCAAATAGCGACGTCTGGATGGGAGTTGGCATTGCAAAGACGCAATCAAAAGGTATTGTGATGATTGTTGGAAAATAATGTATCAGTATTATCAGTTAGTGTTGACGAATATATGTATGAGTGTGATATAAAGGGAAGTATCTTTGAGTATTTGTTTTTCTTTAGAGTATATTGCAATGTGGTTGTAATGATGTCTAACTCGTCCACACTGTCGATTTTTACGCCAAAATCCAGTCCGTAAACAAAACTACATCTCATACAAATTTGTTTCTAATAAGGCTAACGTTAACGGAGGTTAATTTTAATTATTTTAATATTACGAGTTAAATTCCATTATCTTACACGGAAATACGTATGAGAATCTTAGAACAAAACCTAAGAAAACATACCTGTTTTACTACCGTAACATCACAAGGTATTACAACATCGCAAAGCCACATTGTACACAAAACCGCATCAAACTAAACTAAACCGTTAGTTGTTTACTCTGTGTTGCATAAGCATAGTTTGCTCACGTTGCAGCTTACGGGACATGTTAGGACTTGTTTAGCCGTTATGTAATGCTAAGAGTTTTGAATTGGGAAGAGAAAATTCTAAAATGTTATATGTTCCTTGTTTCTGGTGTTTCAACACGATGTTACGTCAAAAAAAGAACATTCAAGCGTATATTGTAGGCACATATTGTTGCAAAGTACTTAATATGAATATATTTACGCTCAGTTACTGAATATGTTTTTGTTTCTATTCTTATACGTTTGTTAAATGTATATTTAAGATTTTACACTATGGACCTGAAATATAAAATAGTTAATTAATATTACATTTATTACTATTCAGAAACCTGCATAATATAGCATTGACACTTAAGATTAATGTGTTAATAAAGCTTCTTATACTATAACAGTTTCAACGTAATAGAAAAAAAAACGGAACTATTGCATTAACATTACTATTGTCTTCGCCTATTGCATTTTCACCAAGTGTGACTGTAATATTAAACTAATTGTCATTTTGATCATTAGTATATTCTTATTCGGATCATTTGCGATGTTGACGGTACTCTCTGAACCACAAAAACATTCAGTCGTGTGATATCACATCTGCATAGTTTCGAAGCTTGGGAGACACGTTAGAACCCGTTCAACGTTATTATAGGATACAGCTTGTTTACTGACTTACTTATTGAGTTTGGAACTCTAACGTTCAGCCTATTTACTTCCTGCTTTGTACTGAATGTATTTAATGTATTTATATATATAATTCTTCAGTATGTATGTGACTGAACTTCTTGACGGTAGTAAATTTGATGATTATTGTAGATTTGAGATAGACTTAGATTCATAATTTGGACATTAGAAAATGATTTTTAATATTACAGGATAACTTTGCTGAATCTAAGTTAATATCATTAATAATCTATTAAGTTAGTGCGCTTTACCACATAAGATTACATCACCGCTTACCATTGCCGTTTACCTTATTATTACTAATCTATCACTCATCACCAAAATCTAACACTCTTTATAATATATACAACTCTAACAAGGTTTCCTACGTTCTCCTGCATGTCACTGAACTTCTAAAGGGTTGGACCGATTTTGTTAAATTTCTTAATGTTTAAGGAAATTTGAAAATGGTTTCAATTCACAATATGATCCCATAGGAAATATGTTTTCTCCTAAGATTAAATCTGAGGAATCCGCTTAGCATCTACATAGTGTTTTAATAATAGAGCATTTGGGATGTAGTTTTCACCTGACCTTGAATCCAAGCTAACCCCTGAACAATGGATCAAGTCCCTCATGTTCAAAGTCATGGGTTCCGTTCTTCAATTTTATAGGATGGTGTTAATAGGGTGTTTTACTTATCTGGTTAACTACCATCTTTGTTCAAAATCATCGTCGGTGATACATTTTCTATATAGTATTATAACGCCATACACTCATAGCCCCACACTTGGATACCTGTGTCGTAGGTGCCATGGACAACACGGAATGACAATTACACATACCCAGACCGAGAATAGAAATTTAAACTCATCATTCAAATTTTTGCCTCGTTGGAAATCGAACCCAGGACCCTTTGAACGGTGGTCTGGCATGGTGGGCATTATGCCACGCGGGTGGTTAATACCTACAATAGTCAAGTACAGATTTCATATTTCACTGAAGAGTTTCTAACGCCGTTTCTTCTCTTCGATGAAAAAGCACCTTTCCAAAACGATATTAAAACAAAAAATATCCTGCGTAAGTGAATTGAGATAATACCTGCATGAATCAATGATTTTGAAGTTTGATTATTTGTAATTTTAAGATTACGAGAAACATATCGATTTTTTCTAAATATTTATCTTCTTGTTAACCAACTTCTAATACATAAATTACTAAACTTTACAATACTAAAGACATACTCTAACCCGATTAGGGGTCACCATAAAAGTTCTAGACTATTACTGCATAAGACACAACTAACAATACATCCAAATATATCATATAAAGTTATGTTTTTTTGTAAATATGACAAACGAGGCGATGAACTATATGGTAAATGATCACCCATTTAATGTATGTTGCCTTCAACCCATTAATGGCCCACTACAGAGCACTGGTCTCTCCTCAACACTGAGGAGGCCTAGAGCATACTCCACAACGCTGCTCCAATGCGGATTGGTGGAGGGGTTAGTGGCCAACCCAAATGTCGGATGTTTTAAGCCGCCCGGAAGCCTCTGTCATGGCTTGACGACTGCTATGTTCATAGCAACCGGGACCGATGGCGTAACGTGCCCTCGGAAGTAAGGAAACGCTTAATAAATTTTTGTCATAAAAGGTACCGACTGCGCCCACAGTTCCTTAACTCTGTCGATCGCATAGGATCGACGCGAGCCGTCGGGCTATTAGCGCTTTAATGTATATTATATTGATGTAATGTAGATTGATTACAATGAAAGTATTTGGATTTCACGTCACGTCTTCCCTTGATCGAATTTCCGACACTCTCAAAACCTTTCGAGATAAATAAAAAACAGGACAGCCTTTGAATTCTTAAAGAAAATTTAAATTTGGATCAATCTCATTAGACCTGACGACAGTTCGCAAACTCTCGGCGACTTTGTTTTTTCTCACATCTTTCTACCTCCCTGGGGTAACGCTGCTAAAGGTAAGGGATGAGATCTATTACTTATCTTGTCTGTGTATAGCTCGTCAGATAAACTTTGGACTGTAATTAAAACTTTGTTTAATAATACTCCAGATAACCGTTTCAGACAACTTTTTGCTGAAAGAGAATACAAATAAGAAAACAAAGGAATGGTTTAAACCTAATAATGGTTCATTACAGGATACGTAATTTTTCTTTATCATTGAGGAGCTCTAGAATAAAACACGCTACTTCTGTGCGAATTGATTATGAATTGAATGAATGAATTGATTGATGGGTTAGTAGCCTATACAACTATTGGAAGTTTTGGAAGTTTATTTATATATTGCCTGAAATATTATATCTCTCCGATATTACTTAACGATTGCAGTCAACAATAATAACCGGGTCAGACAGACTAACTTGCCCTTCGAAACACGAAACAGCATAAGAAATTTTGACCCTGGCGGTCCCCATCCTACTGCTAATCGCGCTCGCAGTTTCACTCGATTGAATCTACGCAAGCCATCGAGATATGAACGCTTCAACGGATGGAAAATTGAACTAAAGAATATATTTGTCTATCTGATTCAGCTCATCTCTATTGATAGAAATGTGTTGGGTATCTATTACAATTTTAGTAGATAACAAGCTGCTCTTAAACAAAATTCTTGAATATAATAAGATTATATTCCATCCAACTAGGGATAAAATCGCTATGGTATCCTAAGGGAACGATAGAAAATCAATGGGCCGTGAGTTATCCCAGCCCCTTCGAAATAATAGAAGGTTGAACTTTATTTGTGGCAGAAGGGCTTCGCTTGTTAATTCTGTTAAGTTATTATGAAAAAGACATAGTTGTGGAAATATGTTGTGTTACTTACTTACTTACTGATGAGTTAAACCAGTGGTAGTTTCAATCAAAATATTCAATCAAAATCCGTCCAATCGATTAGGAGGAATTCAGTGAGTCACACAATCGTGATTATTATAAAGACAAAGCTACTCAAAATGACGAGTAAAACTTTTAATACTAAATTTAAACGAAACAAACCAGACTTTATTTCGTAGTAAAAGAATTCAAGCGACTGTTGTAACGTAGATATGAGAATACTTTAAAACATTTATTTTCCATTATTACATTGACACATGGAGCTGTTATCTCGCTAAAACACTCCGAGAAAATATAAACTTAGTCAATTAGCTTATAAAAACGTATTACGTTGCAAAATGTGCCACATTGAAACTACAATAATATATTTATTTAAGAAATATATGAAGATATTCTTGCTATATTTTGAGTATTTTTAATAGACAATCTGTTGATAGTTACTAGGCTCATGTCCCAACATTAGGACGATGCATTTAAATGGTCATCTGTTATGAGATTTTTACTAATTGTAAATTTATATTTCTTATCACTTAGTAGAAATCTTCTAGATATCAAATGAAAAAGAGACATTATATTATTACCCGTGAACATAACATTCGTTAAATTGGTTTGTTAGTTATAACAATATTCGATAAGCAAGTTAAGTTGGAGACAGAAAAAACCGTACAGCGATTAAATATACCATATTAAATATTCCGATTCCGACAGTCATACGTACCAAGTAAACTTGCATTATTACAGATAACTCTAAAATACTGGATATCTCCAAAACTACTTCTTCGACGTTGCTCAAATTTATAAAGGACCACATGACAAGTACCAACTCTCGAAGGGAAAAATAATCATCCAAATCCGAGAATCTCCTCCATTTTTTGAAGTTGGTTATTTAAACACTTTCATATTATTTGATTTACTTTCAAATTAACCATCTTCTACCCTCCGTAGAAGCACCTTTGTTTTCTATTTACTACGTACAATTTTTGTACATCCGTATAACCACATAGCGTTTTCACTCTGCTATCTAGTTTCCCCAATTCATGATTTTGAACGTAAAAATCCAAAACGCTCGCGAGGAAACACGAGTACAGAAAACTTTTCAAAGCATTCGGGTTGCCGTGGAAATAGGTCGAGATACATAATGAACATGAAATATGATATTCTGGAGATCAGTTGCAAAGGCGTGTAAAGGCATTTCAAAGTGAACGGTGATGCTCTTTAGTGTTTAGAAAGATGTCATTGTTTTAGATATGCCTTATAAGAGCTTCGTTTCTAGGTTATTAACGGACTACTGGATTTACCGCTTCAACTATCCTTAATTTGAAGCCATATTATCTTGCCTATGCTGCATTCTCTTGAACAATAGACCTCTTGATGTAAATCACTGCGATCTGTATTACCAATTATAATATACTGCCACTACGCAGTTAGTTATCAATGGCGTATTTAGAATCCAAGGAAGCAGGAGATTTGCTTTAAGTCAACTAATTTTGTTTTGAGTGAAGCACCCACTGATTAATGGGTGATGATTATGACCAATTAATTTCTGTTAAGGAAGCTTTACTCCTAACACAATTTGTTAAAAAACATTTAATGGTTAATTTTAAACTAGTTTGGCAGGTGTGTAGAAAATCTTTCCACCAATATTGAATACCATGCGGAGTAAATTGGATAGTACAAAACTTATGAAATAATTATTAAAAAGCAAATATAAATTTTTGATTATTACCTTGCTAGTTTCTTAATGCGATTCTTATTACCTAATAACATTAAAGGTTTCAGGTCGCAATTTGATGCGGGCCCTAAAGTATTTCTTTTCATGTAAATTTCCAGTACATTTGGCACGAAACCCGTCCCATTTCCATGTTCCAGTTCTAAGTTACATTCACCGCAATGTTATTATTTTTTATTTTCTTTTTTGGGTTTTCCTTATTTAAATATTTAAATTCTAAATTTGTATTTTTAATGACAATGATTGCAGGATCATTACATGTGAAGTGAGCTTTAGAAGTCATTAACAGATCCTAATATTAATACTTATCAAAATTACTAACTTCATAGCCACAAGCATAATAATAATTAATGTTAATTTTGTTTTTTTACTGTAAGTTAATTGGACGTGTAGTTGTAATTAGACCGATATTATGATTGCGGGAATAAGTACCTCGCAGACGCAAAACTGAATAACTGTTGATTTAAATCAAAATGTTATAAACAAGGCTTTGGAAGATAGTATATTTCATGATGGCGTTTCAATGAATCATTTTAAATTTATCTTTATGTAAAATACTGAAGCGAAGCGAAGGTGGATCGCTAGTTAGCAATAATATGAGTCAGTATTAAGTCTTAGGTTACTTGAAGTAAAGCGATGACGGGTTGCTTGCTTTCAACCCATTAATGGCCCACTATTGAACACGGGTCTCTCCTCAACACTGAGGAGGTCTAGAGCATACTCCACCACGCTGCTCCAATGCGGATCGGTGGAGGGGTTAGTGGCCAACCCAAGTGTCGGAAATTTTTAAGCCAACCGAAAGCGTACGACATGGCTTGAGGACTGTTATCTAGCTTAACAACCGAGACCGTCGCTTAACGTGCCCTCCGAAGCACAAAAATGCTCAAGAAGTTTTTGCCACTTGCGGTCACCCATCCAGGAATCGACCGCGCCCGCAATTAGTTAACTCTGTCGATCGCAAAGGATCGAAACGAGCCGCCGGGCTAAGCGTTTGATAACGAGTTACTAGTCGGCTATAAAATTCGGTTGGCTTAAATTACCATTTATCATATAAACCAGTTCAATTTGTAGTAAATTTGCAAAATGAATATCACATGCGTTGAATATAAAATTTCTTTTGAAATATTACCCCAACAAGGATAAAGATCAAACGCAGATACGTACTCGACTTCACTAATGAATACATTTGTTCACTTCGCTAGAATATATTATGAACATTTCAAAGAATGTCAATTTGGATTAAGTGAAATGGAACGAAGATAAAAGCTCTCGTAAATAGGACGATACCGAATCTCGAACCGTTTTTATTATTATATCTTTGAGATGACTTATGAAATTGTGAGTCAACCAATTATTGTGACCTTTAGCAAGGTTTATGACAACTGGTGCAAACATCCTGTATCTACACAATATTTTTTTATTGTTTATATTATTTAAACTTTTGGTCGATTATAAATACGATTTTCCAAATGAATTCTTACTGCTTGCCTAGGCCTTAAAAGGAAACTTTTGTCCTAAGTTCGTCGTTCCAGCATCGGCAATTTCGATTCGCGGTTGATGAATCAGTCACGCTAAAAATGCCTATCGCTTTATAACAGTAGCGTGTAAGTGTAAATAAAGCTACAAGATCTACGATTTTAATAATATAACATAAGCTTCAAAATGATTGATTGAATCGAATGTAACAAATTTCTTCTACAACCTTTATCCTACAATAAAACACAACCTTTACTTTTTATATCAAATAATATCGTAAGAATTCATTACATTCTACTCAAAGGGAAGTCATATCAATACCCGTAGGAGGAAGTTCCTATGTAACCAATAGGGAAAATTCAATAAACATAAAAATGAAATGTAATAAAACCTCGTATCAGTCAGGAACATGCGACGCTTTGGGAGGGTTGGCTTCGATAGTTACGATAGGTAAAGAAGCTCAATACGAATAACCAGTAATACTTGTTATGGTTGTAATCTAAGTACCCATAAAATACGAATTGGTTGATTCAAGAACACTTGCTAAAGATGATTCCTATTTTAAAATGGAATGTTGTAGCATATGAAAATATACTTTAGACGGAAACGATACGAACGAGTATATTAAAGAAGATGTGCGTAGGTAAATTGACAAAATGTGTAGGAAAATTATTCTGAATAAATAGATTTGACCTTCATAATAAGGAATGACAAACTAGTTGTTAAAACATTGGTGTGGTGTAAAATAGAAAAGTATGGATTTCTACTATTGAATTTTTCGCCGAAGGAAACTGTCGTATTCAAAATATGTACCTAAAGAAACCTGGAACTTCTTCATAATATTCTCAATGTTCTGTCAAGTCTGCAAATCTTAAATTAATGTGCTTGCTGGAATACGCCGAACATACATCTAATTTTTGAAAGTTACAAGTGTGGTAGGTTGTCCTCCATCAATCTGCACTGGACCAGCGTGGTGGAGCATGCTCTAGGCCTCAGTAATGAGAAGAGATTCGTGCCCTGTAGTCGACTATTAATGAGTTGAAACCACATAGGTGTGCCATCGTGTCAGAACACAAACCAAACAAATCTGGAATCTTAAAGAAATAATAACACAAAATGCATTGATCACAGAAATAATCATTGACATGAGCAAAACTAATTCCAAAACTGATAATTTGTATTAGCATTTTAGTTTACTTTATAGAGGAACCCACAGCACTATTTATATTTTTCATATCCTTATTCCAAAGTACACAATTCTATTCAATAAACACATAAATAAACCTTCTTGGTGCTACGTTTTCCATCTAAATGGCATTCGGTGCCGCCTGTAATATATCGAGTAGAATGCTAAACCCAACATCGAGCGTTACAAGTTTTTGGCAAGCAATTTTTGGCGCCGAAACAGCATTTCGCCACACTTAATGCATCCAAACATAACATTTTTATTGAACATGGAATCGAAAAATTTGAATATCTGTGACATACGATTGCACAATGTGCCCTGGGAATTGGTTTTCGCCAGAACTTTATGTGTCATTGACTTCTCGGTTTCGAAATAGTTTTGTTTGTAATAAATGTAATCTATAATCATTCAGTTCGTTCACTTAATACATATATTAGAATATATCAAATTGGAATTTAAGTTCAAAATCTTTTTTATTGGAATTTTGGTCAATGTATGCATATGTTTGTGGATTCTATTTATGATTTCCACCGTTTCAACACAGGCTTTTATTGAACTGAACTTTATTTTAGATATATATATTTATTTATAGATATTATTGGATATTTTAGATATTATTGGATACATATACAATATATGGATACATATAATATTTTGTAATGAGACGATAAACGAGTAATTTAACCTCCTAATAGTAAGTGATCATCCGCAGCCCATGAATATCATTATACTAGAAGCATTGTCGGTAAAGCCATTCTAGGTATCTAATACTACGAACGTTAAATACATTATACAGTTGATTTTAGAAGAAGAATGCTGAAAAGCTAGGCAGTTAAAAACCTTACTACAGACTACGTTAGTGTTAAACAAGAGAGAACTAACACTTCCTTCTGTGTTGATCAGCAAGTACATATTGAGTAGGTTGGTTTGAATTCTAAACTGATTGTAGTACAGTACACTCTAAATCATTTCATCTTATAAATATTTATTAGGATTTTCAATGACGACTTTAAAGATGTACATTGCCGATTTTTCATTAAAATATAATGAGAACAAACTCAAAACTAATAAATTAATTAGCAAACCCATTGCTATCATCCTAATTGGCCGTAATAGTGCAATGTTATAAATTAATGGGTACAATAAATTGGGTTTAACAGAACATCATTTAGAATAAATGCAAATGTACTATGTCCTATAAACACGATGTACAACACAGTTCAATACAGAATTACGTGTACATACACAAGTTCGTATAAAATAAATACAATAAATATTCATGAATATTTCGAGTACATTCTACAAAGGACGAAGGATATTCGAATATCTATATTTATTACGAGGCTGCAGGGATATTGTAAAGGATTTTGCGAATATGTCACTATACTCGGAAATGCGGTGCAATTTTCTGATGTCATGCTTCGTGGCCGCGTTTGAATACTGTATATTCAATTCAGTAACATTTGTAACGAAATTGTATTTACTGTACTATAGCATTATCGGTTTTCAATATAAACGTAACAAAATAACAATTTATGGTCCATATTCATTCTTTTTACATCTATTCATTTGGCATTTGTACTTGTATGTGTTTCATTATGCGTTAATAATTGAATTGAGAAATGTGTGTCTTGAGAAGTGTGTTTAACTACAATTGCTAATAAATAGTGATGTAGACTTAGGTTGTAAAGTGCACTAACTTAGAAGTCTATTCACTATTGACTCAACACTCACATTGTAATCGGGAACATCAAAGTAGTAAAATACGAATAAAATAAATTGGAATTCACTGGACGGATAAAAATGATTTGGAAATCACGGATAAAATTGGTTAATGCCTAATGTGTTTCTTTTAATAGAATAGTAATACTTTTTACATAGTTAGGTACTTTGCAGGATTATTATTACATACTATCTTGTTAAAACATATTTACAAATTAGTTTTTTGCCTTAATCTGTGTCTGCCTAAATCTATTCATGGTTTTCTATCCATGAGTATTATCTGTGGTTGTAATTCTGTAATTCAAATTATTTATTTCATGTAGGTATTTATAAATACAATTATGAAACGTCAAATATTTTGCATCTACCACCGTTTCGGAAAGGTGCCTTATAAAGAGAAGAAACGGCGAAAGAAA
>DWJN01000945.1:0-20224 GCA_018248895.1 Carystus phorcus
CCATTCATTATATTTATACATTGACTTTCATTGTCAGGTTTTCAAATGTATGGGAAGTGGGCATTGTTCTTTCTGTACTCGGTTTGGTTGTGTTCTTGTCTCTGTGCGTTATCCATGTCACCCATGACAGAGAATCCTAGTGTGGAGCTATGAGTGTGTGACGTTATTTATATGTAACTATATACCTACCATGAAAATGTATTTTTAAATAAGAACTATAAACAATAAAAAGTCAGAACCAATCGGATTCTCGTCTGATATGAATATAGACCGACACAAATGCGAAATCATTATGCCTTTACTAAGTATGTAAAATATAAAAGATCCTTTAAAAGAGAACGTGAACGCAAAATAGGGAAAATAAAGCATTGACGGTTCGCGCAAGTAAATTTATTTACAGCGGGTGCAGGTCGTATTACTAAACTAAGTTCGGTAGGACTTGTAGCGTAATTTAGAGAATGCCAAAGGTCGCGCACCGCTCCGAATGTACAGGTACTCTCTACAACGTTAAACGCAATTTACATACGTAGCCTCAATTCGATTTATCAAATGTCAACTCGAATTACTTTCAATGTGAAAAATCTGCAAAATACATCTTAGATACTTCTGTATGAGCGTTTTATCTCCGTTATGAAAATACTGCACTGAGAATTGTAACTGTAAGGGAAGGCAGGGATTTTTTAACTTTCCAAACGAGCTCACTGGGGATAATTACCATTTAAATGTGAATCACACATAATACAGAAATTTCTCCTAACAAAAATAATATACTACTATGATCATTTTTAGGAACCTAAGGAACATTCTGGGATACAGGTCCTTAGTAGATAACCTTTTTAGAGATTGACTAAATAAATCTTAGTTATCTATTACTTATACAGTGTGATCTTGTTATTAAGTCCTGACTTCTAAAAAGTATACAAATGTTATTCAGTCTTAGTCATGACTACGTACCTTTAATATAGTAGAAAATGTAACAGTGTACCAGTAGAAGTTCATCACAATATAATAAATTATCTTGGTATAATTACAGCATAGAAATTAATTCATAAATGATAGGTTTATAGGCTTCAGCTTTAAATCTATTGTCAATATAATCGTGATTGTTCATTAAATAGAGCAAGAGCCCGCGATGGCCAGGCCTTCGTTAAATTATAAAGGCTGAAAATTTGCTCAATGTACTATGTCCACCATACAGGTATGAACAAACTCGGACGGTGGTTTTGGTAGGTAACAGGTGGTAAAGGTCAGTAAAATTAAGTCTCAGATTTACGGAACCCTCTACTGAACGCGGTTCTCTCGTCATCACTGTGAAGGTCTATAGCATTCTCCACCACGCAACTCCAGTACGGGTTGGTGGACGGTTTAGTGGTCAATACAAGCGTCGGAAGTTTTTAAGCCGCCCAAAGGCCTGTGACATGGCATGACAAGTGACATTTTTCGATAATAACCGAAACCGACGGCTTAACGTGCCCTCCGAAGCTCGGAAACACTCAAGAAATTTGTGCCACTAGCGGTCATTCATCCAATTACCGACCGCGCTCGTGATTGCTTAACTGTCGATCTCATAGAATCGACGCGAGCAAACGGCCTATTAGCGTTTTCAGTAAAATTCTATTAAGGTATAATTAGTTATAATAAAAATTTCGTCATAGTATAATATTGAGCTTCATATAATATGTTATTTGGGGAACTAAAATGGCTTTTCTCTGTAGCCGAATAGTTTCGACGGTACGGTTCTCTTATCTAGCCAGACATTAAAAGTCGACTGTAGCCGCGAGGGCTACGGATATTATGTACATATAGCGGGTGTGTATTGCGAAGTGCGGGTAAGTATTGGAAGACATAGAGAATGACTTAGCGCAATTGTTTGTAGGATTCCTACTAACACTCGGGTATTCGTTTTGGAAAAGCTGTTTCTAATATTTTTATTCTTATAATTGTTCAAGCTAGTTTAATACAATACAAGTAAAGATATGTTTATTATAAAGCACTATGTATAAGGATCAGTATAGTTTTATATGAAAATGAGATCAGAAGCTTTATTATTAATATTTAGTCATAATGTAGGTATTGTATGTGTAGGAAAATTATATGTAAGTTTTTCATAGACATTTATAGAACATTCAAATTAGTAAACGTACAAGTTCTATTGTTTGTACGTATTCACCCATATAACATAAAATTACCGCACATTATAACTGTTTGCAAAGGACTGTTGTTAATTATTCTATGAAGCAAGTTGCGCAATTTTGTATAAGGAGAATGTTGAGGCAAGCGACGTTTACAAATGACGTATTCAAACTCAACTCCGAATAGCAATATACAGTACAATTGTGTTATCTTAGTGTGTGTATAATATGAATTAGCTGTGTGTGAAATGCTAAATTTCAATCTATTACGAATAACAAAAATGTCTGTAAAGAGTCTTATGGGTTAGTTTAAAAAATACGTACCAATCGATTTCAATATTGTTTCACACTGTGAAACTGAAAACGGGGAACAGTGCGTATATTTTTTCGAATACTTTTGCTTCAGTTGAGAACTTAATACACAAATTACTACCAAAAATTAAATGATTAATTATGATGCCATATGCCCTTATGTGCTATATTATGTACCCTTTGGTTTTATCGGATAGAGCAATAATATTGGAATTGTTTCCTTATCGTTTTGAATTCCCACATTGTAAAACATGGTCTCAGAAAACCTTATATTTGGTAACTAATCAATATATTCTAGTATTTCACTTATTATGATAGTAACATTATCTGTTTTTATATTACCTACCCGTTTTTAGTAGTAGTAGTAAAGTAACAATAATAAAAATCTTTTAGCAAAAAAGTAAAACCGTCTTCAAAAAGGTGCCAGTTTCTTTAACTGGCCTAGACCAAAGGCACCCAATTCCTAAACAGTTTACCTCATCAAATTATTTTAATCTTTTTGAAAACGGCCTTCATTTTTTGTTAAACGATTTTTATTTCTTTCCTTTTAGTGGGTTCTTCCATTATCCAAGCATGATGTTAAGTTATATAATAGTGCAAACAATGCATACACAAGCGATGCATAAAAAATAATCATTCAAATCGATAACCTACCAAGTAAACAGTTATTGAACTACACACATTAAAAAAACGGACGAATTGAGAACCTCTTCCTTTTTTGAAGTCGGTTAGGAAACAACAGCTGCCTATAATTCCCGTGAGGGTTAAAATAGTTGTAAATAATGTATATGGAAGCTTTGTAGTTTATAGGCTACTGTTACTAGAAAATTACCTATAATGGGTCGCTATTAGCATCGAAATTTAGGAACGCGTGAAGAAGATTACGCCGACATAGGCGATGAAGTATAATTATATTCCATACATAATGAAAATGATAAAACACTGTTCCTAAACTAGCCAAACTGTACTTAAATTTAAGTAGGTACAATTTTATATCGTTCAATATTTACGAAGCGTAATTCGGCGTAATGAAGTGTAATTGTGTGAATCAGCATCGAAATGGTGCAAATATCAATGTGATTCGAAGTGTTGAGATGCAGCTCAGTGTCAAATTCAACGTTAAAAGAAGATCATGGCTATTGAGCCATATATGTCCAAAATCTTTTCAGATATATTGGCGACATTGGCGGGCGACATAAACGGACACCTTTGGCGGAGTTCACTGGAGCGTTTATCGTGTTGGAAAAATAGAAAAACGATGTACTTTTATCTTGTACCACAATTCATTTGGTACGTATCTATCAGTGTTTCTAAAAAAGTTAGGCAATTATTTCCTTTTATTGCTGCTCTTCTTTAATTTTGATGGCAAATTTTCCCCATGAAACATCTATTAGAAAGTCTTTTATATCATTTGTATCGTTGTAAAACAGTACAGTCCATCAATCTTTCTTTAAATTATAAGTAAAGACTTTTGCTCTTGACTTTTACTCATCTCAATCTCATACTTACTCTTTAATCATCTTCCTATTAGCTGCATAGAATTGAAGTTGTCTTCAGTAATTGTCGTAAAAGTGCATCCGTCTTGTAATTATTATTGAATTGCTTCCAAGCAAAAAGCTGGTGGTGGTAAATGGATGAAGTTTTATCCAGTCACAGTCAGCGGTTGACAATAAGCTTGGTTTTAACGATATCTAGATTGTTGAAAAGTCTGGTCTGATCATTATTACTTCTACAATTCGCATTCCAGAAGCGTGCGTACTTCATATCCTTCTACAGTTCCAGACTTTTTAAGTAGACGGCCCGTGGCATTGCAGTACGCCGGTAATGAGTTATAGGCAGGAAATTATTTAGTTTTAACCAGGTTAACACACATTAAACTAGTTATAACTTAATATTTAAATGGTTATAAACAGCTACACAAAATTTGGCTTCGTCATGAAATATTTATCGAAGTCTTGTTGTTGGTTGACACCGCAACAAATATCATGAAATTACGAAATTAAAATTTTCGTGGTTGAATTAATTCCAACGCACGACACGAAGCTTATTAATTGCTGCCATTTTGTTAAAGTGAATGACTTACCAAAGAGTTCTTTAATTGAAATTTTGTTGAATTTTCATCAATACGGCCAACTTGTGTTACTGGCCAGCTTGGTCTTTTTTACCCGACAGGCTATCGTCGATGCCTATGTTGCTTCGGATGGGCGACGAAGAACTCTTACCATCAGACGGCCCATTGCTTGTTCGGTAGCCATATTCGTGAAAATAAGTTCATTTACGCCGATGCGATATTATTTTAGTCACGTAATGATGAGTTTCTTTTTATTTATGGTATTTTTATGTTACCTAATAGCAAAGCACGATATGAGATCTGCCTGATATGGAAATTCGAATTACAGTACAAAAATAAATTTATATCAACAAAATTCTATGTGTAACCAAGGCGAATTTTTCAGCGCGTATTTTCCGTTATTAACAGCATGATAATAACATTTTACTGAGGCTGCTTCTGACGTTTACTTATTAATAGAAATGGTCAAACAGCTAGCTGCGCGAATGCACACGAGATTCATTAACTTTGTGCAACAAATGGAAGTTATTTATATTTCTTTTATTAATTTTAAAAGCGGATAGTTAAGAACAATTTTCTTAAATCTTCATTAACTGCTCATTACAACACATTGACATCTATTTTAAAGAAATCTAAAATCCTAATACGATTGTATCTAAACTTATATTTCTTTTATTGACGCACTCATAAATGTCTCTCTCTTTTTTAAGTCTCTTCTGTTTTAAGATAGCTGGTCATATCTTTGATTTTTATTTATACTTAAAGTAATAGAAGAAAAGGCGGACTAAATGGTAAAGACATTTTCAGCCATTTAACCTTAATCCAGTGGAGAAACAAAGAAGGCAGTTCAGGAGAGTGAGATTAATATAGAAAAAAAACTTTTGGCGGGTATTTATAAATAAAAATACTTTTTTATTGTAATTACGACCTACACAGGACTTATGCATGTTTAAACCTAAAACCTTAATCTAAAACCGTTAGTAGAATAGAATACAACCCAAAAATATAAAGATGTTTAGAATTATAACTATACTAGTTACATCAATAGTATCGTTATCTAGGTAATGTACATAGATTCATAAAATTAAATTAAAATTTTTAGTCAAAATTTTACATCATACACTTAAATTAAAAACCTAAATATCTATCTCTCTATCTATCTATCTAATGTCCTATGTAATGTCCACCCGCTTCAGTTCAAGAAGATGTAAATGTTTGGTCTACTTTTAGTCGTAGGTATATGCGTTTTCAATTTAAAGACTGAATAAGAAAAACCTCTATACTTACAAAAAAAATCTAAAAATGGTATTTCACTTCTCAAAACATTATTATACGGAATTAGCCGAAAAAGTTATTGCGATACAAAATTTGTTTTCTTTGTGTACCGTCCTAAAATTTAAATTAACAAAACAAGACTACTTAGTAAAAAGTAATTTAAAATTTGAACAGATTTAAAGTGTAAAATGTGTACCCAAACTACGTTACAAAATTGAATTGTATTTAATCCTTACTTATTGTCGTTTTTGAATGTGTTCCACCACGGATATTTCATATTTAATGACCTAGAATATTTTCAGTAGTATTTTTAATATAACTTGTCATAATATGCTACATCTATTACGTGTAGATCAAAGAATTCCACAAAAAGATTTTCCGTGTACTTAATTCATTTTTAATAATGTTTATAATAATACTACCAAAGTCTTCATGTACCATCAAATCGATTATATTATATGGTAAAGATTTTTTCGAGTGTTGTTTCTGTAAAAAAATTTATTAAAGCCCGCAGTTTGTTTCGCATCTCGAGTCGCTAACCTTATCCACAACCAAGTTACAGAGGGTCGAAAGAGCCTTAAATGGCTCCGATAAAAAGATGGTACAGCTATATCGACGTGCCCCCAGATGTCACCCGTCGTTACCATGGCAACGTTATGCGAAGGGTTTATTCGCAGGATCACAGTAATACAATATGACCAGCGTTTTAACAAAGAAAATTACGTACCTGGATTTGCGTCAAGACAGGAATGAGGATAGCTTGAAAAGGGTCACAGAGCTCATACAAAGGTATTCTAGTCCATTTTGTACTACATTTTTACGAGATACATTCGGAGTCAAGAAAGCACTCGTTATAATTTGAGAAAAACTTTACTGCAAAACTTCCAGAGTAATCTTTTATTACATATTGTACTGTGAATCTAAGTAATAACTTATAAATGGTACTTTAATCGATAAATAACAGCATGTGTATATGTATTGTATATGACAGGCATGACATACACAATAATCTATACTGATGTCAATACCAGAAACTTACGGAAGTAAATATCATTAATTGCAATATTTTTAATATATTTTTATACTATAGTAATTTTTCGTTAATAAGTTAGTTTTATATATATGTGTATAGCCGACAAACGTGCCGACGAGCTGTGATGATAAGTAGTCGCCTTCGCCCACGCACACGAGTAATACCAAAGATATCACTAACGCCTTACCGGCGGATTCAGAGAAAACGGAAAGTCATTCTCAAGCGACCAGCTGAGACACGAGGGGTTTGGCGACAGACATTAGGAAGAAATATAAAAATACCAGGAATATGTTCTAACCTTTATATTATTTATACCTACCACTGTCCACGTCTGTCCCCTCTACCGTGGTCTGCCAGCGTGGGATTGGGACTACTACTCTAAGCCATCCTAAAACAAAAAAATTATTTACCTAGAAAAATATTTTGAATTAGTATGAAAATAGATCACCCATAACATTAATTACTTGATTTGTAAGATTTTCGTCACAAAAAACCTATTTCACTGAATACATCGGAGCCACAATACAAAACTTAACCGACAAGAACAAATAAAACGTATACGTAACCAGTGTGAAGGAATTAATGTTGTAAACGGTACTCAAGGGAACGCAATACCTCAGGCGGTAGAAGGAAAAAGCTGTCGGATTCCACTCGTTCGTAATTCGTTTGGTTAACTCGGTTATGTAGTAGGTACGTAAGTATTCGAATGCTTTAAATGGAATATCATATATGTTTTGAGTCTCATAGTCTCGTAGTTATTATAGCAAAACCTCTTAACGTCAAAACGTTTTCAGTAGTTATATTAAATACAGCAGCCGCAACGGTCCTCTTCCTTTTCAAAGCGTCACTTGAGAGACATTTTTAAACACATTTCATTTGTACTGACAGCCTTTGTGCGCATTTTTTAACTTATAGGCAATAAAAGTGTTTGTGAAACAAGCTAAAAAAAATATTTCACCAGTATAGTAGTGAATTTTTCAACTTCTTCCGTTCTTAGACTTTTTTATCTATTTTTATTACGTATGTTCACATAATAAACTATAACTGCCGATACCAGTAAACTAGGAACCTCTTTAGATCCTTATGAAATATTTATATTGGAAATGCTCCGCTCCGTAAAAATATGTTACCTAATGGAATATTCGAGCGACGTGTGAAAGCGCACCTTGTAAGTATAGGTGAAGAATAATGTAGTAAAGACATACATCAATGACAAAGACGCCTGAAAATAATAGTACCGTATCCGGTTCCATGTTGTTTAGATTTACCTGTTTATTTTTACCTTTTTTATATAATTCATCTGTTCGTGTGTATGTCATTAAACTTCCCCTACAGTTGAACCGATGTCGATAAAATGAAATTGTGTTATTTAATCCGATTCGAGAATAGATGGAATAAATTTGGATTCACTATTTTATTCGATAGAAAATGTTCTTTTTAATGTTGCAGGTTAACATGTCTATTGAATCCGCTAGATTTTTATTTCTTTAAAAGACGTTAGATGAAACTTACCCCCTGAATAGTTTTTACTCTTTCGCCGTTTTTTTTTTTTTCGAAACCGGAGTACAAACCTAAAACGACGTGTATACTTATGTATTAATTTAAAATACCAATGAATATATAATTTTGAAAGTGTCCTTGAATTTAGGTACCAATAAAAATAATCTTCAACATGTCTGTTACTGCTATTTTATTTGTCACAATTTGTCATAAGCATTAATGAAAAAATCATCAGTTACACCAATAATAACAGGCTTCAACCAATATATGGCCCAATACAGGGCACGGAAAAGACAGTAAAATAAATAATAAAACCTAATTTATTGAAAAGTATGGAATTTACTAAGCAATTATGCTATATGTAATAAAATCTTATATAAATAAGAATGCGAAGCACGGGGCACCGAAAAATGCAATATACGACTAGAAGTACAAACTCTGTCCCAGTTAACTACGTGGACAACAATGTCCTAGGAGAAATAAACGTCGGACAAAAGCAGGGTATTGTATACAGTGACTTGGCAATTTCATCAGACACTTTTCTTTTAAAATATCGCCGTCTATTGTTTGTCCCTAACACTTTTTTCAATACTGAGCCAGTGGCCTCCTACGTATTTTTAGATTTCTCATCAGTCATTCTTTATTGCTCAGTAGAATAGAATTAGGCATTCTTGTTGGACAAACAAGCTTAAATTGTATTGCGTCGCTAACTTTCTCTACAAGGATTTACTTTAAATAACACTCCCAAGTGTAAAACGGAATGAACTGGCAGAAATGTCCTGTATAGAACGGCGACAGTTTAAAAAATCTAGAATTCTTCAGACTTGGTATAACTAAGTTTAATTTGGTTTCTCCATGTTGAAATAAACTTTAATATGGGTATTTAATATAATTACTCCTGTACTTTTTTCATGATATGTATCTTTCATGTATCTTTCGAGTTTTCTAGAGTGTATACATGTGTTCTGTGCGTACAACATCATATCTTACAAATTAACATAGGTATATATAAAATAATCATCCGCATTGGTAGCGTTCAAACGAAACCGTAGATTATAGTACTTTCGACAACACTAACACGATGTAAACTCGATGAAATTCTGGGAACGCAAGGAAACTGGAGCCAGTGCAATACGATCACCCGTGAGATTTTTGGGAGCTTTTCAGCTGTGACGTCAGAGGGAAGTGCGGGGCGCGGCGTGGTAGCAGCGCGCGCCGTCGACACCCCGACGTCCCCGGCCGCGCGACTCGACCGCTCCGCCCGCGCCGCGCCGTGCACCCGACGTATCTGTTGATCTGTTGCGCGCCGAGCGCGGTGGTCGCGACTCGCGCCACTACGAGTCGCCCGCCCTCGCGGCAACCTCGTAAACAAAACACTTCCCGGCCGGTCGCTGACAGCCCTCGCGGTCGTGTGCAATGCTCGCTCGCACGCCAGCTACTTATTACTAGTGACTTTAGCGGTAGACCGGAGCAGACTAGACGCAGCCGCCGGGGTAAACGGCCCGCCAGCCGCCCACGAGTTGTAGTAACTAGTAACTGCCTCCATACTGTCGTAGCACGCGTAGTAAACTTCCGCTGGATTGGTCCACCGTGGGATGCACTGGATTATACTGATATAGGTATGATTCAATATTTTGATTTACCTAATAAAAACTAGCACTTTATGCACATTTAATTTTACATCGCATTAAGTAGGATGGTTTTCCTAAGTAAAGTAAGTTTACTGTTAATGTGAACTTGAAATCCAAGATATTAGTTAAAGAAGTACTACTGAGGTGTTTTTTTTTTGGTTGTAATATTTAACACCAGTATACTTATTCATATAGGTAGACAATTAATTAGGATTGTACACCATCCTCATTATGCAAATGTGATTTGAAATATTGTATAGTATATGTGAATAGCGTATCATTGTTTAATTACAGTTCAATTATTCATGCGGTGGTTAACCAAGCTTATAACATCGCGGCGTCGTGAGAATCGCAAGCTGCTTTCGTAAGAAATAGTATCGTGATATAAATTCGTAATACGATGTGTCCTTACACCGACAGTTAATTACTATTTGCCTCTTTGATATTGACACCAATTGTATTTTTGATTTAATAGAATACGAGTGCTTAAATATATTTAACAGACATGAACATGAAGTTCCTTTTTAAATGGGTATTTTGAAAATCAAGAATTGTTCTTGGAATTTGGGCGTACTATTACTAAAGCAGAAAATGGAATGTTGTAAGTATCGGACATAATAATAGATAAAGGTTATATCTATATATATTACTAACATAAAATGACGTGATTGTCTCTTACTGATACGGTTTATTTTACGGTATTTAGTTTACTTTTAGGTACATTTAACATGTCTTATGCTCCTACTAATCATACTTACATATAATCAATTTGTAGCTTGTTTCATCCCATTTATACATCTTTAAATCATTATTGTCTTCATTAACATAATAAATATACACAGTATATAATAACAAGACAGTATATTTTCAGGCCAGGATTCACCCTCCCTGAACAATAAACGTCATAGCCAACGTTATATCAAGGGCCGTATTATAACTAGATAAAGTTATGCCAATAATAGCGCATATATACTTTGGGAAATAAGTTTCGTTAAGTATTCACTAACTTTACCTTTTGCCTAACTTTATCATGTTTCGGTTTGCCATTTATTGAAGCTTCACAAAAGTTTTTACCGCAACAGCTGCAACCGACACGAAATATTATAAGCATTTTTAGGAAATTCTTTTACTTTGAATCAACAGTAACACGCGGGAAGTTTTCGGATAGTAAAAGGCATATATAATATCAAGGATGTTTTTCAATTAGGAGAAAAACGCATTCTGAAATCCGTTCGACTTTTCAACTGGACGTCAAAACATAAAAGAAAAATCTACTAAAGAAGAGAATACAAATACAGTTGTTTAAAAAATTTGCAATGATTAGTTCGTTGTGTGTGCAATTGAAAAAACCTGTGCGGTAATACATGTTTATTTATTTGTTTAAAATATCAAACAATTATTCTTTCCTGTTTCCCAAAGCCCGTAGGGGCATTATAATGTAATTTTAAAAAGTACAACTATACATATATTAATAGTTATAGGTGTATTACGGCGTCATTATCAGAATTAATTAGGTATATACATTTCAGATCTCTTGAATGTATACTCACTGTGCTGCACTGTTAGATTAAAAATATATGTATATAGATCTTAATACTTCCATGCAACGAATGATCTGTTTCAGTTCAATAATGAATAATACAGTGAACTGTAGGCCAATGTCTACAGTCCACTGCCGTAAAACCAAAATGTATTTTCAATGTAAACTTACGTCACAAGTGTACTGTTATTGTAAAACCTAGGACTATAATCTTACCTTAATTCTAGATTCGGGTGTCTGCATTATTAGCACCTCGGCTTTAATGAAGACAGCAAACACAAGCGCAACAATTCCAAGGCAATATAACTCAGCATCCGTAGATATAAACGTATATATATCTACAATATATTATATTGTAGATATATTTTATGCTATGTACTTTTATATTTATGTGTTTATTATATGTTACGTATACCAAAGTCACGAACTTTCTCTTTTTTTTAGGGGTTTTCCTTAATGTCTTTTTACTGTGCGTACCGATTTGCAGGATTCTTTTTCTATTCGATTTCCCTGACGAGTAGTTTCTTAGCTATCCCTAATAATGCGCATTTACTTGATGCGTATGACTTCAGATTTGGAATATTTATTACGGCGTATTAAATTTAAGTCAGCTTTGTCTTTTGTCTATTGACAAAGCTATTATCATCGTGGAATGATATTGAAAAGTTATTCCCTTTACTTTTAAATCGTTAAAACAAAACCTTTTCCACAATGCAGTATTAAATTACTTACGGACAGTAATCTGATCTCGGAAAACCGTCTGGCGGTCTGGCGGCACTACTTAACCATACGGGTATATAATTTGTATTTATATAATGAATATATATAAGAAAATTAACATTAGACTTTTAAAATACAGTACAAATATTATTTCATCTTCACCTACGAAATATACATATTTGGATGACAAATAAATAAATAACGCTACACACACATGTATGTGTGATCCAGGGCTATTATAGCCCCACAGGATTCCGTGTATCGTGGGTGACATAGACAACATACAAAGACGAGAACACACGTCCAGACCAAGAATTGAAATCCAAATTCATCATTTAAGTTTTCGCCTCATTGGGATTCGAACCCAGGACCCTTGAAATAGCCGACTAGCATGGTCACCATTGCATCACGCGGATCGTAAAATTTAAGCTTTTAAATATTCAAATTTTTAATAGAATCTAAATATCTATTGAATAATCTATTTCATGAATCTTTTTTGAAAACCTTTGTATAGTCTCTTAGCCGAATATCGTTAAAAAAAGTATGAATAAGCTTAGTTTTTTTTTATACTTCTTGTATGTTTAAATGAGGTAATATTTAAATAGAAAATATTTTACAGCCCGAGAATATCGAACGAAGTTTATTACTTCACGTTAACTACATCAGGCTTCCGGGCGGTGATTGCAATGAAGCAAATAATTTTGGTCTATAATTTTACTATACCGATTATAAATAATTATACCTAATATACATATTTGAATACATATTTTGTAAATATTTACAAGATCGCCACCCAATGATGTTACTGGTTGTGAAATTCGAAAAGTAGTTGATATATTGCATTTAAAATTGTAAATAACATAAAATTATTAATAGATTAATTTTTATACTTTTTTATCCGATTTTCTAAATGGAAACGTCTATATGTCAATATTACATTTCGAATGTTAACGTTGACCAACACCAAAAACTAAAATTATAATTATAAGCATTATAATTATTATTTAGTAATGTAAACCATTTAGCAACCTGTATTCACATGCTATAAAGCATAAGCTATGATCAAACCAATATTTTTAGTTTACATCGATTCAAAACAAAGTAGCTTGTCGAACGACACTAATCGTAAAGCGAAATAAAATGACTCCTACTAAATTTACTTAACAATGTTGTTATCTATTGACGGTCTATATCTTGCAATCGATACGTTCGTAATTTCCCTTACTACAGCCAATTATACCAATTCGATCACCAATTTAATTACGGAACAACTCAAATCAAAGCAAAGCATTTATTCGAAAATCAAAGTACGCCATCGCCATATTAATGGTCTCGGAAGAGGAAGCGGAAAGAACTTCGAAGAATATTTTTTCTTACTCATAATCACAAACAGCACTTAGATTAATATTAATCAAAATTAAATCTACTTGTAGCTATACATATATCAAACTCATGTCGAAGCATTCTTGTCGTTAAAATATTCATCCAGTTTGTAATAACCTTTTGACATTTGACCCTTTTCACATGAGATTTAAATTAACAGTATGGGATTTGGGTTGTTGCAAACGGAATTTTATTAAACATTTTGACACATCTACCCATGAACGAGCCGCTAGTTTTACAAGTCTGAAATTCGGCACAATAAGTTTAGCCTTATTCCCAGTAATAATGTGCTGTTTACTTTTCTTAAGAAAATTATAATATTTATAATAAACATAATGTTATGTAATGTGTCACAACAGTTACAATATCAATCTATTTTAAAGATCCTTGAGTAAGTCCTTCAACAGAACACTTCAATCCGGTCCACGAATAAGCTACGGAACATACAAAAAACGAAAGAGTTAATTTTATAAATTAAACATTAGAAACATAAGGTTCTGAAGATATGCCGACTACGGCTGGAGTGCTTTTAGTCGTATTTATATCCTCATTTTCTATAGCTTAAATTGCTAACAAAATGGTAAACGGGCGATCTGGTGGTGACGATGATAGCATATGGATACGAGTCATATCAGAAATAAGGCAAGCTGTTAGTTACTAAAAACATACGTAATACGGTAAAGATTAATTTAGCATGTCATACCAGTAATTCACGATTTTTTTACTGCTTATTTATTTTGAGTTGCTTTTCACCGCAAACCTTTTATTTGAAGTGCTATAAGAAACAAAGTATTTTTACATTACGCCATGTACTTTTTACATTATATCGGTAACCTTTTGAAAATCTAGATTCTTTATTACACTTAGGATAACGAGGTGAGACGGGTTGTTGGTACTAAATTGTGTGATTTTATTCTTGGTAAAACATGGATTTATCTCAGTGGATATAAAAAATAACAAATAAATAATAACCCGTTTATTGTGTTTTTGCTTCTGATAAGTGATCACATATTTTTAATTAGCTAGTAAAGTTTTAAGTACATATTCTCAACTGTGAGTGCCATAATTATGAAAATATCATTTCATCACGCGTTCATCTGTAACTTCTTTGGTGTGTGAATTACAAATATTTTATTCAAGAGCTGTTCTTGTTACTTCTACTAATCGTGGATATTAGAAAACATAACCTGCAATAAAAGACAGAAAATGTAGAGTTAAACGACACTTTATTCAAGAACTTTCTCAAGCACCGCACAGTTACTTCTACGTGTAATTTACTTTTTAACACATTAAATAAAAAAAAATTAACATGATAATGTTAAGCCGGTTTATTAAACAAATATATAAACGCCAAAATTTTACGAAATTAGAATTCTTAATTGTAATAAACATACTTATAATATAATTGTTATTGCTTATGTTATTAATTGTTTAATATTGATGTAATTTATACAAATATTATAAAGCTTAAAAGTTTGTTTGTTTTATTGAACGCCATAATCTCCGGAACTGCTGGTCCGAACTGAAAAATCTTTCTGTGCTGAATAATCCATTTACCGAGGAAGGCTATTTGACATAACGCTACGACCAATAGGAGCTGAGCTTTGATAAGAAATATTAAAAAAGTAGTTCCAAAGTGATATCAAGTTCTCCGGGTCTACTGGTATTGGAATAATGGAAAATATTTGTCACGACAGGACATCTTCTCCACTAGTTTCCTTGTTATTTATTGTTTCGTCAGTATCAGCATGACTCAGTTATACTAATTGTTACTTACCTGTCATAAGATCCACCCCTCCTGGGAATTTAAGCTAGGACTCTACGACGCTAAGTCTACTACTAACTTTGCTAGCCTATATCTCAGCGATAAAAACAAAGTTTTGAATTTCAATAAACGGAGCTGTAGTTTTTATTTCAGTAGTTTAAACAGCTGAGGTCAAGATTGTATTTATAACAGTTTGATATTTAACTTTGAAATAACGGCGACCTTAAACTGCAGTGCTGCAATCTTCACGTTACTTACATTGTTAAACAAGGTCTTATTCACAAACATGACTGTTAATACCTTACCTCCAATCCATTAGTGAAACAGTAGGGTTCCCACTCGTAATGGAAATAACTCGATTGTTCTCTAGTATGCTTTTCCAATGCAGTTAAGGGTAGTAACCAACTTCGTGTTGTAAGATTTTATGCTGCCCGAACGTCTATTATATGACTCCAATGGTTTTCTCTTCACTAACGGAGATAAATGCAAAGATATTTATTGATCTTATTATTTTTTATGATCTTTTATTCTGGATCTATGTATATATGTATGTATATTTCGAAGTCAATTGAAACATTTCATTAGCTCACGTTGCTTAAAATTTGTTATATATCATTTACTCATTGTTAACGGGAACAATAAATAATACGAAAACATTGTTCTTACAGCTTTAACGCTAAGTAATGCAACGTGTTCAAAATATTTGTTAATGCAAATCTTGCTGTACGTATTCGCCTTGAAAAGGCTGACAATGTTTTGAAAATGATTAATTCATGATCGCGTACAATCGCGGGAAATTTCAGGTTTTGAAAATACTTGGACATACATATATTAATGAGATATACTGAGATATTTGTTTATTGAGAGAGAGAGATATACTGAGAGTGTTAGACAATAAAGGAAATGCAACCGAATGGAGTGAGCGTTGTAAGATGTGTGTAGATAACACTAGTCACATAATAGAGGGTACACGTTATATTTGTGGATTGAGCACTACAATTTCGAGTTATCGATCTATACATGTACTATTTATACTATCGGCATGCTATGACGGTCATTATTAATTTCTCAATTAGAATACATATGTATGTATATACATTTCTATCGCTATTAGTTACCCGGTGCACACGCTGCTACTTGATCTTATGCTATTTTTTATCGATATCGGAGTGTGAAATAAAATTATTATCGCAGTTTAAAATTATAATAGAATGTTATTAGATTGTTAGTAGATTTCTAATAGCCAGAAAAGAGTGATTAATTGAGAACTTTACTGTATCTTTTTATATTTATAAAGATGTCGGCCCCTCTTGCGACATAGGTCTCATATGTTTTTGTATACATACGTTTTGCATACGTGGGAAGTTGAATTGTTACATATACATCATAGTTATTTACGCTACTTTATACTTCAGTAGTTATATGCTACTACAGTAGACTTCAAAGTATTTTTATATTTCAACTTCATTGTTCTACATTAATTAGGGCTAAATGTGTATAAATTACGGATATAGGAGACATTATACTGCGACATTTGCTACAATCGTCTTCTTATATTGAGAATAAACAATTAAGTTAAAAAAAAATCTCAATCGAATTGAATTATGAATCTAAGTCATTTTACAAGTACTTAAACACACTTAAAAATTTCATAAATATCTGGGTTTATCCCATTGATAATGACTTCCATGTACTCTGAAATACGAAATTCCTCGTTTCAATTCGCATAGTATGATTGTATAAGAAAATAACCTAATTGCAGCAATAGTATTTTAACGTTTGTATATCTTAATTTACGGTTCTCCCAAAACCTTTTCATCCCGGACAATTATAAGGAGTTCATAACATTTTCATTCGGTGCAGTCCTTAGGGGCTGTTGTCACAAATGCGAACTGGGTAACATTATTCATCCTAATAGTCCAAGTGGACCTTTCCCAAGGGAGACTACGCTAGCGGGTGTTGTCAGAAGGCTATAACAAATCAGTAATAGCAGCGAGCAAGATTGCTATAAGAGAATGGGACTATCGTGTCCCATTCTAAGTAATAGACGTAAATCGCTCCAAAACAGAGCTAGGAAAGCTTTCTTCATAACATTTTTAGCAATATGTCGTGAATTTATGTCGGCTTAACTCTTTTTATAAGCGGAATTAAATAACGCTACACACTTATAGCTGTACAATAGGTTTCCTTGTGTCATGGGTGCCATGGGTAATATAGATAGTCAAGGACACACACGCAGACCGAGAACAGATATGAAGATGAGTCTACATATACATTTATTACATAACATATCCACCTCGCTGAGAATCGAACCCAGGACCATTCGAACAGCGGTCCGGCATGGTGACTATTGCGCCACACGGGTCCTCGGGTTGGGATTATAAATTATCATAAATATTTTATTCTCATGCAAAAATATACAAACGGTAATGCTCATAAGAAATCTTTCGTCGATAGCTCAGTACAAATATGGAAAATGTAGAGGAGGAAATATCGTAACGAGATTTCCTGAAGAGCTCTCCTCGCATTAATATTAGATTTATTTCTCATAGAATAACTGAAAAGGGACCACGTGAACATTATGAGTATCTGTATAATATTTAACCAATAGATATGAACAGGAAAATATCATATTTCGACTACAATAGAAACACATGTTGTCAATTCCTGCGCAAGTTACGGGATAGCTGACCACGTACGACAGGCTTAATCTAATTGCTTTAGGGTTTCCCGTCACGGCCAGGATACATAAGTTCTATCTAAGCTATCTATTTAAGTTTAATTAGATTCTCCTATAAACCAGCGCGTTTGTATGACAGGGCCTTAAAGTAACATTTTCAATTTAAGCGAGGTAATATTATAAAGGATTTTCGCAGTAAACAAAAATATCAAACAGATTTTGATACTAAAATTATCTGAGATTTTCCAATTATATATAGTAAACAGGTTGATCTCTTTAAGCAATGATAAACATAGGTATAAAATTCATCGTATTTATTGTTACTCTTGCGTATTAAAAATTGCTTTGTCACTCGTTCAATATAATCGAGGAGCGGATAACCTAGCTTTCACAGATAAATGGTTCCCAGATTTAAGAGCCTTTTCATAGTTATGAAACAAGAGAGTACGTAATTCTTTTCGCGTTCAATTGCGTTCCGATTTGAAAATAAACTTTAAACAAATTTTTAAAGCTTTACGATTGCATTGTAATCTATCAATGTAGACTTTATTGTAATTAATTTTACGACATTAATAATAATATTCTTAATTTGCTTGTTTATTTTATTTACTTGTTGAAGCTTTCATTGCCCGGCGGATCGCATCGATCCTTAATGATTGACAGAGTATGGCAGCTGCGGGCGCGGTCGGTACTTAGATGGATGACCGTTAGCGGCAAAATTTTTTTGACCGTTTCTGTGCATCTGAGGGCACGTTAAGCCCTCTGTACCGGTTGTTATTGTAGATGTCAAGCCTCCGACAGGCCTTTGTGCAGCACAAAAATATCTTCCGGCACATGGATTGGCCACTAAATCCTCCATCAATCCGCACTGGAGCAGCGTACTGGAGTATGCTTTAGACTGCTTCAGTGATGAGAAGAGACCACTAGTAGACTATTAATGTGTTGAATGCTTGTATACGGAAAATAAATAATATTATTTTTATATATCGAGTATGTTATAATATCCCATTTATTGTATCACACATTTCTGTTCACCATAAGAACAATCTCATCTGCTCGTATTGTTACGCATATACTAGTATAAGTAGATGGTTACATCGAATGTTTTGACCATTAGTTTTGTAAAGCCAAACTATCTAGGAACGTAGACCGCACAGTAAACATATAGCTTTGCGCAATGAAGCTACGTATTTCTGATTTCTGTTTTAGTTTGATCACCCCGCAGTCTGTATAATTGATATGAACTCTGCCTGAAAATAGTGGTCCCGGGTTCGATTCCCAGCAGGGGTAGATGTTGTCGGGGTCATCATTAGTTAAATGTTATTTGTGTTAACCACGCTATCTGTAATTCTATTGCGAGCGTATGAGTGTATGAGCATTTATTTCGGCATCTATTAGTTTAACTTTATGTAACCTAAGTTAATCTAAATTATCGTATTAGGCCAAACTGCCCGCTAAGAAAAATACCGTGAGCACACATTACAATTATATGTATTGCGCAGCGGGGTTTCGTCGGCTTTAGTTATCCTCGCCATTTGCGCTCCTTCATTTGGTATGGGTAGGGGTACCGCTATTCTTATGTTTTGACCTTCGTGCTTAAATGCTATTAAGTCGTACTATTTAAAATGTAGACTGATTTTGCACACAGTTTACAAATGTATACTGATTTTACAGTTTCACTAAAACACGTTTAATCAAATCACTTTATTTGAAGAATACTGATTTTGCAGACAGTTTACGAATGTATACTGATTTTATCGTTTCACTAAAACACGTTTAATCAAATCACTTTATTTTAAGAAATCTCCCCACTGATTATTTCAATATCTTCCGAGAATTGATGATCTAATTTGACCAAATTTCCCTTTTCAAAGTCCGAGATATGTACACGGTGTTGTTAAATGAACTCTATGATTTATTTATTTAAACAACACAACTTGTAAAATGTAGTTACATCACCTTTGCTTCCTCGACCAATAATCTTTAAATCAGTATCGCGTGACATCTATACGAAGATCCCCAACAAAAATATTGTAATAACTAAGATAATTGTAAGAATTAAGTAACTTTATTTGTATTTGTAATTTAATGTACTTATAAATAAATAATAAACAAATAGAGACCATTAAAATACATGAATATAAAGAAATCCTGACGATCTGATGGGTATCTTTTAATATAT
>DWJN01000946.1:0-20221 GCA_018248895.1 Carystus phorcus
CCGACATTCTATTCTTTTTCTTCCAGTGTTGCAAGCCCAAACCGAAAACCAGATCAAAATATCAAACTATAAAATCAATAAAACCTTACAGTAGTAATATTTTATTTGACTATATAACTTAATTCTTGATTACTATCCTGCCTGATGTTAAGCTAAGATGCAGCGTTGGATGGTGAACTCACTAAAATAGTAAAGAGTAAAAGTAAATTCAAATTCAAAATAATTTAGATATTTTTAATACGCTTATTTATTTATTAATAACAACTATTTAGTCCAATTCTCAGTGTATTTGTTATTGAAGTGAATTAGTAATGCTGACTTTAATCCAAAACCCATCGCCCGTTAGGACGCGTTTTGATTCTACCACCATTACGGAAAGGTTTTTATTGCTAAAAGGACAAAAGTATATGTAAAATTCCCAAGTAACAAAATGTACCGTATATTATATAGTTTTAAACATCTATTTTACGTTCCTTACGTTTAGAAAAGGAACCGCATCTCGGAACATATTTCAGGCGAGCCGTTATGTTCAGCGTCCTCTAGCTCTCTGCGTTGTATTTCTGTAGATGTTCCGTCACCGCAAAAACGGTTAGCCCGGGGCGCCAGGGAGTGAGTTACGCGTTATATAAACAACTCTATATCTCATATACTAATGTTCTGGTTAGTTTTCAGCGAGAAGAACGTATAAGAATCCACACAACTATATTTTTTAAAGTTACGTGAATTTTTAAAATACATAGTTAACTTCACATCCCTTGAAACATTTTATATATACATATATCTACACTATAAGATTCACGAAGATATATGAAGCTTCTAATTCGATTTCAGGATTATTTACTTGAGAAACAATGGTCGTCTTTATTTCCTACGTCATAAATTTATGCGTTTAGATCAATACGTTAACTAATTGACTTACTTATTCATATTTATTCCTAACTTCCTTAAAAAAGTATTGGTCCCATTTGACAGCTTAAACATATAAACAGGTCCATATGTTTGAATTTCATGCTGGATGCAACTACACTTGTTTTTGTTGTATAATGAGTGTATATATGTGTGTACACTACGACGAATGTGCACAAGCCCGCGATAAACCTCTAACAAAAAAGTATTATAAAGCGACTAAAAACTAGAATAGAATAAAACTCAACGCTCAAATGCACGCGGATTTGGGGACAACGGGAAACCGCGAAATGCAGCTTTTATTTAAATCCGCGGAAAAGATTAAAAAATCAGTAGTTCCAGAGGTACGCTCAGTTATTTATCACCACCTGGAACTACCAGCGGAGAGCTCTAGAGGTATCTGACACTTTTATTATAAATGGCGACGAAGATACAACGTCAGTGAAACGTTTAGGGCTAATTCCAGTTTCACCTTCACCTCTACATCTCAGAGATTGTTAGGCATTGGACCGAATGCTCCTCAGAAATGAAAATACTGGCAGAAATTAAAGTATCTGATGTTGAAAAACAGAGTCTACAATAATGTTTTTTGTTTTTGAATTGGGAACAAGTTCATCATTTTCCTTCTGTCACATATTTGAATGTTTATGCAAATTACATCAAGTTATGTCTGAGAGATTCTTGATCGCTTCACCGTCGTAGAGAAACTTTTGACAGGGTAGGATAGAATCAAATTAATGGCTGTTGTGTGTTGCTACTGCAGTCCGCATTCTGGTATGGACTCAAATGTATTAGTTAACACAAATAAAAAATTTTCTCATGTGGAGCTCATAACATAATTTTCAAATTACGCGATTTCAATTTACGAAATTTTCAATTCACGCTTCAGCGTGAAATATGTTAATGAGCAATTTATCCCAAGGACTGAAAAAGTCTCTATTGTACACCCAATAAAGACGTGTGTGTCTGTTAGCCCATTATTTATTAGAGACCTGAGCGCAAAGTAAAGTGGCCCCGAGTGTGTGTTTGACACTTTTATAATATACGAGCGATAGACCGCATTGTTTCCTCCTGAACTTTCTGTACAGGATTTAGAGTATAGAGTATATTCCTATGAGTAGATTTTATTTTTTATTTCATTTCACATCAGAGACTTTCATACGATTCAATTACGTCATATCGGATGGTTATCGATAGCGATTAAAATGCGTTCGAATAAACGCACGGCTTGGATATGTTTTACTATTTAATAACTGAGATAAATTGTTTAAACTTCGTTAAACGAATTTATAATACATTTTTTTTTTCAATTATTCTGTACGTAATTTGTCTAATTTGTTTATATTTGTTATCAGCACGTCACAACCGCGGAACTTGTTTTCTCACGATGTAAAGACTTGTTCACCACACTCGCCAAGCGTTAAATTGCTTGACAAATTGAATACATCTTAAGCAAACTATGGTGATTAGTGTTACTTCTCCCACGTAACCAAACCAAGTCGAAAACTGATACTTTAATTCCGAGAACAACATTAAAATGTGACGTTAATTTAAAACATGGACAATTTCTATGAATATGAAAATTTTGGAGCTGAGTCTTAGATCATATTGATTAAGTATTGGAGCGCTCATAGCCCGGCGGCTCGCGACGACCCTATGCGATCGACACAGTTAAGCAACTGCGGGCGCGGTCGGTGCCTGGATGGGTGACCGCTAGTGGCAAAAATTTCTTGAGCGTTTCAACAAATTTCTTGAGCCGTTAAGCCGTCAGTCCCGGTTGCTATGAACATAGCAGTCCTCAAGCCACGTCGAGGGCCTTCAGGCGGTTTAAAAACATCAAATACTTGGATTGACCACTAACCGCTCCGCCAGTCCGCATTATAGCAACGTGGAGGAATGGGTTGAAGGCAGGCAGCCAGCCAAGTATTATAGACTACAAATGGAGCTGTCCCTATAATCTTTGTTACTTAACTTAAGCTTAACGTGGCAGTATCATAAAAACAAGAACAGTGTGAAAGATAACCTTAGCAGTGAGTTCGGCCCAAATATTTGTGTAGGATAAATGTTTGTTCGGAAGCTGAGACTGTTACTATTGTTTGACGCGCGTGGTGCCAACATGGGGACACCCAAACACTAAAAGTTTATCAACTGTGCTGCAACGATCAAACAGGAAAGATATCTATTTCCATCATCTGTTTTAACCTCATCTGTACTAAAATATTTTGTATAATAAGGATTACATTATTTGTTACCTGCCACATATGTACTCGTATAAAAGTTAATTAGTCGCGTTTGGAACATTGCATTTCATTGAATTCTTGCATTCAGTGGCGTATCGGCGACTAAGTAATCGCGCAATGTATCGCAATGATAACAGAGAACAGAAATTTAAACTCATCATTCAAATTTTGCTCTCGCTGAGAATCAAACCCAGGACCTTTCGAATGGAGGTCCGACGGGTGACCATTACCTCACGCATAATATATGTACATATACGAGTATAATAACATAGGAAAAACTATTATTGGACGTATTTATTAACTCGATTGATCCCATGACAATAGATTTTAGAATTTCTATTAACCTATTTCAAAATTTTTCAGAAGTGAAAATCTTAAACTGTTGTCGATATTAAATCCACCGACGGTTTTCAAAGGCCTGGGGGTCGCTGTATCGTGTGACCCTACACACACGCGGTGACGCGGCGCCTAGCAAATATTTGACCCTTACTGTTAATCTCACACCTTGTGTTGACGAACCATATTTACGCATAGTAAACCCCCATCATCTAGCGAATTTGATTGTACAATAGCTGTGTAAAAGTACTTATGTATGCATTTAATTTTGTTTGACAAAATTCATACGGATTTAGCCTTCCCTTAAGGCATTAGTCATATCCTGTAACGCCATGACGGAGGATAAATTATCCTAATAAGATTGACAGTTTACACGCCTATGAGAATATTATGGAGTAATCTGGTATGCGTGGTTTGTTGATGTTCTGTGGTAAAAACAAGTTTTAATACGCAAATATAGGATAAGTATAATACTGTTCCAATCTATCTTGTCTTCAATTTATCGCCGGCTTTTTTTATTATTTGGTAATTATAAGATCTTCAGCATTATCAAAAAGAAATATGCTTTTTGGTGTTGTTAGATTTCTGTTCGATTATATTGTATTGTAAGTACAAAATGTACATGTCTTCGATATAAGATTTTTTCATATAAGAATTTCACAAGTTCACAATTTCAAGAAGTTCACAATTTCATTTAGTTGAATTTCGTCTACTGGGGAGTCTCGTATATTAAAATATTTGATGAATGATGATGAACATTTTGAACCCTTATCTTCTATAGAAACTGTAAGTCAGTCAAAAGTCTATCGCTTCCACTGTAACAGCATTTCTTAACTCCAAGCTACATACGTATACTGCTCAATAATGGCTATAATGTTATTTACCCGTTTCGGTACTTTGTTGTTATTTTCAAATGTCCTCTATTTTTCGTACGTCCATCTCGTGAAAAATTCCTTTTGATGATATTGAGATTTGTCAATAAAAGCAACTACTTTCCATATGTTGTTAGTTATTTGTCTATTATGTATAAGATCTTCTCGTTATATCTATGTATTATGTATCACAAAATACAAGATCTGTTACTCGTGTAGGTACCCTGTATTTATATTCGGTTTATTTAGATTCGTCAATAACGGCAATTACTTTCCATAGGCCGTTGGCTATTTGTCTATTATAAGATCTTCTTGTTCTTGTTATATCTATTATGTATCACTAAATACAAAATGTTTTCCGTAATAACATTTTTGAAGCGCTCATAGCCCGGCGGCTCGCGTCGATCCTATGCGATCGATAAAGTTAAGCAACTGCGGGCGCGGTCGGTACCTGAATGGGTGACCGTTAGTGGCAAAATTTCTTGAGCGTTTCCGTGCTTCGGAGGGCACGTCAAACCGTCGGTCCCGGTTGCTATGAACGTAGCAGTCGTTAAGCCATGTCGGAGGCCTTCGGGTGGTTTGAAGACTTCCGACACTTCGGTTGGCCACTAACCCCTCCACCAATCCGCATTGGAGCAGCGTGGTGGAGTATGCTCTAGACCTCCTCAGTGTCGAGGAGAGACTCGTGCTCATTAGTGGGCCATTAATGGGTTGAAGGCAATAACAATTTTATGTATAGAATATAGATAGGTATCTTTAAGCCTGTCATGATTTGTTTTTTTGTCTTGTATATACTCTGTTCTTGTATATTATAATGTTTTTAAACAGCTTAATACAAATCTTTAATTAAACTTATACCGCCTTATTACAAAATAAGGTCTAAACCACGATTATCAAGTATAGGTTTATCTTTCATACTAATCTTTAATTAATAATCGTTAAATGTGCAGTTAGTTAAAAGTAAACTGTTTATGTATATGCCTAATAATACTACGGCATTTGTATTAATTAGTTACTAGATCTTGCCTGAGGAGCAACCAAGCAAGCGGGAGTGTTATATTGTTTGAGATGTATATGAAGCCCATTTGATCGTAATGTGTAATTTACTGTTCAAATAATATATTATATCTGTTACATTAGTACTTAGTCAGCTTAGAACCATGAACACACATGTTACGTTAGTGGTGTAGACTGGAAAATATTCTATTGTTTATTTTGGTAGAACTTAAACTTGTTAAGCTTTGTTATAGTTGCATAAAAGATGGCCTTTAAGGGCTGGATCTTATAACGGTACTAGACCTTATTGTTATACCTAATGTTTACTTGGAGCACCCTCATTGTAGGATTTCATGTAAAACTCTCACTTTACGTTTCTGAAAATGGATGAAAAATAACTTAGTTTTACATGTAAATGGGTATTTAGGACTATATTCAAAATCGTGTTGAATTTCTTAATCTGTTTAACATTAAACTATTTCAGACTTAAAAAATTAACGGTGCCCAATTAATTTGATTACGTCATGTGTACACGCGCCACAAAGCGATGAAATTAAAGTTATCAATACTTAATTCCAATTAACTGTAAAAGCAATTAAAATATCATTAATACCGAATACTATATTATTATATTCACAGCGACGATTCTCCATTCAAACATTATTAATTATAAATGTAATTCAACGAAAATATCCATGTCTCTGTAACAAAATGGCGTCGTTGATTAAAATCTCATTATCGTTCAATTTTATTAGTTCCCCGAGTTGCCGCCATTGGTAATTCTCGTAATACATTTAATACAATTACGCTACGTTTATTGCCATTATATATTTCATTTGAAGTCTTTCTTCACCGCTTGACGGTTGCCATCAAATGCCATGTTTATGCCATGATAAGAACTTCATTGATCACCTACCACCACGTTAAGCCGTCTATTGGTCGTTCTCAATATTCTTTCTATTTTCTATCCTTGAGTCAGTTGTCAATTATGCAAAAGTCACAACATTTTATTTATTTGTTTAAAATGTATGTGACCTTGTACAGACGAAACAAAGGGCAAACATAATGCCTTATGGCTTTGTCCATCACTTAACTCTGGGAGGATGTGGAAATAAGTAATGGGTGTCAAAAGAGATATACTACCAGTTTCTGAAACGATAATCTCGAAGAATTAACTAATAAACTGCCAAATCTATTATCAAAAATCAATTGGGTAGCTGAAAATTTGATTATCTCATTTGATTTGAGTGATTGATCGGTTAAATACAGTTATCAAATTTACCTTCGAATCGTATGTCAAATGCTATTCTAATTAACGTGTGAGAAAAATCTTCAGTTCTTAGATAACATGTCTGTTAGATTACCAAAATTTTGATAAGCCTTACAGAAACTGACGGATAATTTAGTAAATTTATTATATACAATGTCATAAAACATTATTGTGTAACTTACTTTATTTACTTATCCAGAGATTGTGAACCGCTACAAAAGATATTTCTTGGTGATGTTTTTGTCGTATCTAAAATTATCATAAACATTTGTGGAATCTTTTTTAACATAGCAGGTAAGATTAATGAATTTTGACGTTACGTCAAAACAAATTCAATGTTTCACGCGGCTGTTGTTTCTCATGAGGCATTCGTAATGAAAAGTAAGTACGTAGTAAATTTACATTGAATCGTTTTACTGACTATCATAACGAGACATTTCTTTTGAATTTAATAGCAAACTAAGTTGTCTTTCGAGTGTAGGTTACTATGTTATCTCTAATTAGGTTACTATTATATATAAGAATCCTTACAATATGGTTCAGCCGTCGCGATTAACATATCATTATACAAATTAGTTTACTGCTAACTTACACTACTATTTCGTGGTTAATTTTTTTTCGAAAACGATTTCTGAAGTATGTAGCTATTAAGGACATTTTTGTTTTACTGAAACCAGCGATAACTTACAATAGACACATAATTAAAAAAAGATTAAAGATGTGTACACAATATCAACGTAGGACATCTTGTACAGAAGAAATCTTTAGAATTTCTAGAATACCTCTAGTCTTTAAAAGCTTTAAATTGTAACCGGTTGCTAAAATCTTATTATGTCGTATACATTCTACATATCTTCGCAAATTAAATTGGAGCCCCTACCACTTTAACTCGACTCATTCGTCGGAATTGCCTCCGTCGCGCCCTCAATTGAACAGCGTACGCAGCGCCGTGAATAATAATGAGAATTTACAGAAAAAACCCAGAATATTTCTCGCTAAGACATTCGCTATAAAATTCTTCGAGGAGTATCATAAAAAATCAACATAAAGATGAAAAAACATATGTATATGTTGCAATGCACTCAGCGTAACAGTTAGGTTTCTATTGTGGGAAATGGTATACGTACTACATACACAGTCTGCATGAAGCTATGTATGCTAGTGTGCGTGAACGTCATCACCACAAGACATTATGAAAATAAATTAAAAGTAAAAAACAAGCTTTTATTTATATGCCCTAAAAGAATACAATAAACTTTTCTTTAAAACTTTTACTATCAACATAAAATAACGTCATTACACAATTTATATGATATAAAATCTTGTCGAACAAACAAACATACATACATACATACACTGCAAGTTAAATAAAAGCTTTTAATGACAAATGGCACTTGTTTTGTGCAAACCAATGCTAAGTCATCTTGATGCACATCAGTAGAGTCGCACTGTTATCATTAAAAATATATTGTTTTATTCGAAGGGCAATCAAATATTGTAGTTTTATACGACGACTTAAGACCCACATTTATCTATTCGTAAACTAAAGCTACAGCATAAACGTTGTGGAAAGGACCAGACTCGATTCTACTGGTGTTTTTGTCTAAAATTACTAAACAGTACCTCGTTCGTTTATAATATAATAATTTCTCCATTTTGTTGAACATCAACCCTTACCCATGTGCTAAGGATCAGATTTCTCTGTTCTTTGGATTCCGGAGTTTATGAGTTTGATTTGATGATAGGTGATAGCCCAATTACTAATACTGATTGAAGAACATAGGTACCGAAAAGCCACGATGTTTCAATTTCAGCAGCTTATACTAAATATGATCTGTACCTATTACTTAAAGTAAATAAATATTATGGTAATGGCTCTTAATTTTAGTCTTCCTTTCCATTTTTATCCTTATATCTTTGTATACCAATAAGAAACAGAAATATGAAGAAGTCCCAAAAAATGATAATCCCTACATTATTATTCAACAGTACACAGCACACTTTGTACGAAAATGATATGTTATTTCATTATCAATATTCTTATTCACAATATTCACATAATTCTGTCTTGTTGCTGGCAATAAAGAACTTTAGTTTTCTCAGAAATAAACATATTGTACGAATTTATTGCTATAAGTTACGTGTGATCTAATCCATAACACTAAATTCACTTCTTTTGACATTCACGCTGTGTATTTGTTATGAAAGTCGGGTCACAAAACAAACCAGAAACATTCGCTATTGTTCCGAATAACTATTTACTAAAGTAGCCTCACAGAAGTCCAAACTTTAGACACATAGCTTGAAAGTAAAACATTTAGCTACTCCCCAAAATGTATCCGCTAAATATCACAAAGAAAAAGACACAGTCTTCCGTGACAATGTTCCAAACAATAGAACTATTGAGTCATTGAAAGCAACGTGATTGGACAGAACAACATTTATCCGAAAGTTCCATCAGTGGTTTCGCGATAGACTTTAATTCGAGCAGTTTTCGATGTCTTCCGCAGATTCTCTTCAAGTAATTCAAGTGTGTCCAAAGTTCCCCTGGATTCTATAGCGATTTATTCGGTAGTTAGACGTCGTATCTCCGAACGCATCTCTCGGAACGCTTAATGAAACTTAAGAGAATACTTTCTCGGCAATCCAATATGGCGTCAGTCGACTCCCGCGGATTTATTTCGCACTCGATAGGATCACGATACGAAGCTCTCACCACACGTAATTTAACTTCCCAAAGCGGATTTATTTCAGTATCAAAAAGAAATTATATGAACTTAATCCCTGAAATATTGGATGCTTTGTCTCGTTTGGTAATCGGGTCTGTAGTTTAGTAGAATCAGGTGTTTCAATATGATATTAAAACTGGTCTTGTAAAAGTATCTTCATACGTCGCTTACGCTTTTATTTAAATATTCTAAAATCCTGACATTATAGCGTTTACATCGGAATATTTGTACTTATAGTGAATTTCGTTATGACATGGCCATAGTCTGTAGTTATTTAAGGTTATGTTGTTTACTATTTCGTTCGTAATAAGCCATCAGAATAAAACATGATTTTTGGTTCCTTGTCATATTTATTAAATTTCATTAAAACAAAGTAACCGAATGTACACATTCCAAGCACAGCCCAGTTGCATTAACTATAAAAAGCATTTCCAGTCTCTACGGGTTAATTGTACTCGGAGGTTCAAGGTGTGCTGTGGATTGGACGGATTTCTGCCTGATCCTTTAAAACCCCTCTCCTAACTCGTGTGTTTCCTCCGATGCCATTGCGTCTTGTACGGGATCAGTTTTATCACCGAATTTATTTTTATGTTCTTGCAAAGATAAGCTGGTAGATTCCTGTAAAATAAATGCCTTTGGTCTACACATGGCTTTATAGTATTTATTTCTGTAAATTTCTACTCGCAAAACTTTTAGGTAATTTCACCGTGCAGAGTTTCACCATATTCATTTTTCAGTCCACAATTGTTGTAGACAAGAGTTAAGTAGCATCATACTTACTATCTCTGCGTTTTCCTCGAGAAAGAACTAGTATAAGTTAAGACGGGAATTACAAAGTTTTAGTGTTAAAGAATTCTCTCTTCCACCACCATTATTCCAACTATAGTATAATACGAACTTCTTTTATAAACTCTGTCGCTTTGGTATTCTCTAAAAATCCATATTAAACTCAATGTACGTAATACTAGGTACAGAATTACTAGAATGGTTTATATTTGCTGACGGGAAACAGCTTTAGGTATCGCTTTATTTTGGTCAAATGCTTCGAACGGAACGGAGGTTAAGCGTCGACCACGCCGTACCATTCAGCCCGGACATTCCCCATTCGGGTCCATTCGTCTCGGCGTCGCGTTCCCGACGACTTTGATTAATCGGCCCATCTGCAGCCAAGAGGATTGGCTAATGAAATTACCCCGTGTATTGTGCTTCGCCGCTAACGATTCCAAATCGATGTTCTCGACAATATATGTTCAATTAGTATTGCAAATTAGCCCTATGTCGATCGTAATTGTTGAAATCTTTTTGTATTCTACAAAACTGTACTTAACTCATTACTTGATGTACTTCTCATACTTATACTATTTATATTAGTCACCTGTACGAACCACGTATTGATACCGAATGTACTATTTCTTTCTATGTCTTCTGTAAAATTAAAAATCGATTAACGTCTACGCAATAAGTTTTCGAACTTTTAAACCCATCTCGCTCCAATTCCTCTGAAACCGCGCCAAAAGCACGTGAAAATAGCGATATCGTACTCGTACATTTAAGCAAATGTTTAACAGTAATATCCTTTATAAAATGTTATATCATTATCGTTTATTTCTTTTTATTGTAGTTGGCTACCGCCTTTTAAAATTCAAGATCGTGATCTCAATTTAACTCAACGAACAAATTTCAATGCTTGTTGTTATGAATCAGAAATTTTAATAACGTAAAAATAATTTTGCTGATTACTTATAAAAAAAAGTTAAGTCTTGATATTTTAATGAAAAACTATTTTCTTTTAAAACTTATGTTAATTACAGAAGTTGCGCTACGGCATCGATTAAAATTATCCCATAGAGCAATAATACATCGATACTTCAATATCGGGCCCAGACAAACTGTATGTATGTACATATATACTCGTACAAAAGGACATATCGCCGTGGACGCTGTTAACAGCTTATCCGTATTCCATCGATCTGGCGTGTTTCACCAATTAATTCGGTCGTTTCGTTGACACATAAATCTTTATTTTACAAGCTCGTTGTACTCGAGTTTACAATCCACGAAATGCTTTTCCCTAAGTAGATGAATATCTATTAAAACGCCAAGTATATTTTTCAATATTGGCAATATTTGAACGCACAGCGCTCCATCATTCATGTATGCTGTTAACATTCTCGGTAAAGCTGTATAACGTTTAAGATTTAAAACTCTTTAGCGAGGAAGTTGGCTCGAGTATATTTAAGCGAACTCTCGTCTGAGTTACAGGCGTTTTGTGAAATACAGAACAGTAAATTCTAGCTACGCTTATGTGCATTTTCTTGCAGTCCCAGCTCTGTAAAATACGAAAAAGAAACTACTGTATTATGTTTGCTCAGAATTATTGAATTCGCACTTGCTCGGTCCGCACTTAAAATGCAAAAGAACGTTGTTCTTTCTTCGCGTTGTATATTAAATATAATCCTACCTCATGTTTTAAATAATGGTTTGCTTACAGAAATGTTCCTAAGTAAAATTACTTTTATTTGTTGTTGTAGAATTTAAAATGGTTGCTTTATCAGAGGCATTACAAAGTGATCTTAATCGAACTTTTGAAGAAATCTTCACTCTTATGTTCTTTTCAAACTTTTGTCAGGGCCGGGGTTTCGAACACGAAAAGTTTTACAACACGTAGAGAATCGATGGAAACCTAATGAGATCCATTTACCAGGAAAGACTGGAAAGTATTACCTATGTACGTAATTCAGAGGGTATACCGTATTTAGTGGAGTCGGGCAAAAGGCAATTTTCTATTACTGACGGAAGCCGGAATTATCTGTAATCAATCGGACAAAAGAAGGGAATGAACGAAGTTATTTCTCTTGGAGTCGGCAATTTATCACTTGAATCATTTGTTTCGCGAGTTGTCAGCCAGCATTGTTTACTTGCCTGAAGAATGCTCAGATGGATATGATTAAAGAGCGGGGACGTAGTGTGTCGGTTTCGGTGCGAGGGTCTTAATGGCTTTTAAGATGTCAGTCACACTTAAAGCAATCGCTTGATGTCTTTTGCTTGTCTTCGCTGTTCATTCTGAAAGCAGTTACAGAATGTACTAAATGTTGACAAATGAATACTTACATATTTGTTTGTTTATACTTATCGTCATTTACAGATATATTGAATAACACTATTAAATAATTATAAATTAATGATATTTTTACACATAATAACCATGATAGAAAGCTTATAAATAATAATATCATAACTTCATCTTCAACGTTACGATTGATCGGATAGACTTAAGGAGTAATCATAAAATAAATTAAAGAAACGTTTATAAAACATTTTGTATAATTTAATTAAGTCTCGAAAATCTTGCTGAAGCCTTGAACAGTTTACAAAATAATACGTTTAAATTTAAACGCGTACGTGCCGCCAAAAGTTGTTACTTAGTAGCTATAAAGGAAATTTTCTAGGTATACGCGGTTTATGAACACTAAAACAGCGAGTAATTTTGTCGAAACATATTACTTATTCTCATAAAACATTTTAGAGGTATAAAACAAGAAGGCAACCACCCGATTAATGTGCACGATCGTATTTTGTTTACAAAAAATAAGTTTGATATCTACGATTCTATCAGGGTATTTCTTTTATAGCAGGTAACATATCGGGACACATAAGGTATTGGTTTTCAATCTCAAAGTATTAAAGCTGAAAGAAAGTAGGACTGTCTCAGGGTTCTCTACTTGGCCCCAAATTATTCATGACCATTTCCATTTCAAGAGGCTATTTAAAACCCTCCCATGGGCACAGAGTGGCGTTAACGACTGCTGAAAAGGGTTAAGTTACTTCCGTTTTGCGAACAACATTATCCTCTTTCTCCTCATTCACACAGGAAGTGGGAAAATACCGTAAAACTTAAACGACGATATCGGACTCGAGATGAAAAAGCGTTTTCATTTTAACAAAAGCCAAGTGCAGTCCATCGTTTACCAGTATTTGTGACTTAAGTACATCGTAAGCTTTTAAGGCTTGTAATTTCAACGCCTGAAAGTTTTACTTTGGAAAATTGTTATTATCATTCATAAACAAACATTTACGCGGAGAGATATAAATGGAGCGTTCTGTTCTGTTGTCTGGTACTCATAAAGGATTTAAACCTTACTTTAATATTATATGAATCTGTACAAAAATATATATTGTGATAAAGTACCAAACCATCAGTACCTTAAATATACATCACGTTTGTTAAATGGTGTTGACGTAATTTGTAAACTCGGTAATATTCTGACACGCGTCGATTCGATTGTAATCACCACGTCTGTTTAATTACTGTTACTATTTCCCATTTAACTCTGAATTATTTATGAAATTGAAACTCGTTTTATTAGCTACACTCACACACTCACACGGTGGTTATGAAGCGCAGCATGAATAATGAAGCTTGCTTCGTATTTGTACGCCGTAATTTATGCAAAATTAGTCTGTATTTGCCGTAATTTCAGTGGAAGTCAGGTAGAAAATTATTAGGCGTTCGATTTCGTTATGCACTCAGATTTATTCACTGAAATTCTAGTCTAACTACACATTAACAACGTTTCCTAGAACACGCAATTATTTCTTATAAAGTGGGAAGGTCTGGCACGTGCTTGAGACTGATATAAAAAACATGGAAATGTTTAATCATTTCACGGAAACAGTCATTCAACTACCCAATTCACGATTGCACCTACCGTGCTAAACTTAGTAGGTCTTTTATAATCCGCAAAAGACGATAAGCTATTCATAAAGTACTTTATATTAATAAAATATGTCCCCGCCTATATTATTTACTAGTAGACCCGGCGAACTTCGTATCACCATGGGACATTTGTCCCATTTTTGTAACATTTCTCATCAATGCTCAGCTCCCACTGGTCATAGCGTTATGGTATCATATACCATAGCCTATAGCCTTCTTCGGTAAATGTACTATCACAAAAACAAAAATGTTTTTTCAAAAATCAAAAAAACAAACTTTTTCAGCTTTATAATATTAGTATACATAGAGTCCATTCTTTGAGCTTGTCTTTTTTTTTCAAGGAAATATATTTTGTTATTACAATAACAATTTAAAATTTTAATTTCTAAAAATCATCGATTATACATAGCATAATATTTGTGCATTACGCTAGCAGATTTATCTCGGACAAAACATTTTTCAAATAACTCTCCTTTAATAATTTAACAAGTTTACAGAAATAAAAAATGCATTTAAGGTTACAAACACAAAAGTCACGGGAAAAGCTCATAAATCATCGAATCTAGGGGATATCCACTGAATACGTGCGTCCGTAAAAATGAATATTATTTGGGTTTATTGTCCTATAAAGTGTTTCGAGCGAAACGTTCCGACATCCATAATGCAAGTGCTTAAAGTCGAGAACGAGCGACTGCCACCGCAGCTCGTGCATTCCTAAAGGCCGATAGAACACTCAATTCTTTTTGCTCGCGATCACGACACCGGTAACGACTTCCTCGCAAACGTGCCTCGCAATGCAACGATTGTGAAACACGCGCGAATAACCCTCCGACGCCGTGTCGCTTAGTCACACCCGCCCTTTGTCATTCGCAAAGATACGAACAAAACGCACGCCGATTGTTGCAATACAAACGGAAATATTGCCGCCCCGGTGAAAAATGAATATTTTTCCAGCTGATCGTCCTCGTGTTGGTTCCGAGAACTCGGCTCAGTAAAAAAACATACGCAATTTGCACGAGAAGATTCGCAGAACGTTCGATAAATTTTGAAATTTCAAACGCTTTTACAGAAAATCCATAATGTCGTTTCGGATAGACCTGCCCGCGGGACGAGCTTCCGTGAAAAATTACTGCTGACCGAATAAAGGCAGCTAAGCGGCGATTTTAGCCCAGTTTCGGAACAACTAAAGTCAAGGCACGACCTGGCGATTTCCTCAGACCGTTCCAATTTACCGGAACGCATCTGCCGGCTAAATATTTTACTCCATGCCCCCGGCTGGCTCCTAATAAACGTCCGACAAAAAACGAGTTGTCACCTCCGTCTGTTCAATTTCAAAATAAGATAAACGAGTCACACCTGTACGCGTCCGACCGAAAGGATGCAGAGTTCGAAAAGTCCCGAGTTTCAGTTTGATCAAAGACTAATTGTCGGGAGTGGGCACTACAATTCAAGTGGTTTTATTATGCGCGAGTGGAATGGAGGGCGAGCAATTTGGCGGTACGACCGCAAGAGCTGCGCATGTTTATTAGAGACATGGACCTCGCCGAGGTCCCGATTTGCATAACGGTCTCTGCCGTAATTAGAAACCATCTCGGACGTCCCTCCTTTGTCCCGTCAAGTCTGAGGGGGTGACATCAAACACCTTCTATTTTCCTGCTCAGGGTAAGCTGTATAATCCGAATTACAACAAAACGTGCTACGTTCCTGTTAAGCGGTGTACGATGTGCCGGCTGGAGCGTAATTGCATTTACTTGAATGCCAGCGACGATAAATTTTGTTCGTATGTTGTTCGCTTTCAACTGATTGTTTTACAGTCCTTCCGGGTACAAGAACAACAATCTTGCACGTGATATTAAAGCGACTCTTCTTTAAACTACAGCATTTATACGCGTGTACCCGTATTTTACCAAAGACTTTGTTACTCTTGGATTGACTTGATGTTGAATGTATCCTCAGATAGCTGTTATGCACCCCTTTACAAAAAACAAATAGTAAAAATTATAACTTAAATCTTTCCCTACAATATATCAATAAATAATAGGGCGTAGTCTGCTCAAAAAATATTTTTATTCCAAACGATATGAAAAAGAAAGATTATATAAAATCGCTACCGTCACGAAGAGGCGGTTTTATACTTGATAACAATATTGAAGTCATTTATAATTCTACTTGTAATCAAGATCGAAGTACTAACGAGGAGACTGTGATAATTTCGAGGAGACAAGACAGTTCCAATTTATCCAAATGATCGTGAAATTACCGGAACATTGTTAACACTGTTTCTACTTGTATCTGTTTATACCCGCAGGGAATTCAACGAGAGCTTTGGCCACCTTCTCCGTAACAAGCTCGTGTTATTACTTTATTAATCCAGTAGTTACTTTTGGTATTTACGTCAAATATTTATTTATATGATTAATATTAGAAATGTGAAATTTCGTACGATTGGATAATTTTTACTGCATCATGCGGAAATGGCTTAACGAAGAAAGAATGATTCAGCATGTAGACATGTTTAGAATAACTTTCTACCAGTAAAGTTTGTAATTTTGTGGCCATTCTTTTCTTCTATATTATTTTTATTAATGAAACAATTTTTGATGTTTCTAATTCTGAAGTCCACACAGATGAAATATTGAGTAAAAACTTGTACACAGTTTTTATTAATCTTCGTATTAAAGATGACCTAATGAGACTTCTATATTATAAAAACAAAATACCAGGTCAAACTTTCAACAACTAGGAAACCGGGTTGAAGTCCGATGAATGCGCAGTAATCTGCGTGTTGGTGCGGTTTGTCGCTTTAATACCAAGAGTAAGCCCACGCATCGCTTCCGGTAACAATCCTCGTGCTGACATAATGTAACTGAACCTAAACCTAAACATTTTTTTACTAAGCGTTTGTATTTTTTTTACATTCACCCATATACCTTTACCTTTATGAATCCTTAAATCTTTTGTATCTTATATCCGAGCCCATAGACTTTATTAGATTTTGTTCATTGAATGTAAATCAACTTCTTTTTTACTGTTTAATTAACAGGTAAATTAATTTAAAGAAAAACATTGTTTTACCATTACATGCCCCAATAATTGCTTAATTATGTTTTATTACCGTAACCTTCATGGTACGCCAAAAATACCAAGTGGCCTTTTATTTTGTTTTAAGTAGTAATTTAGAATTGAATTCATGGCTTTCAGAGTTTCAGACAGTTTTAATAAATTTTCTTCCAAAGTCTCTCCAAAGAATTATTTATCACATAGGCTACTTTAGTACCGACGTTATATTGCTGATTCCTCTTGGTGCTGTTAATATTCCATAATCGTTTGCAAAGGTAACCACTAATCCTTAGATGGCTCATCTTCCTTAGTATACAAAAACATATGTATGTATAGGAAGAGGAGCATTTCTATCGCACGATCCAGAATGCTACACACCGGAATGGCTTTTGATAATGGATGGAGGATAATTACTTATAGTTTCACAAATAACATCATTAAGGTATCATTCTATCAGCACACCAAAGGTTTCGTTGTAATCTTCTATCTAGCAGTCCACTAAATTATCAGCATATTTTCCGGCCGGCCACCCAATCGATTAACTTGATAGCGACGCGGTCAGAGCGAAAGATATTTTTATATTGAAATACGAGCGTGCGATGCGCTCTGGTGTGTAGAAGATAAGGGCGAAGGGCTGCGTGTTATTACGGATTTATCATTATTATCTTCATTTTAGAATTTCGTCGGTGACCTAATAAAGAGTTTATGTTATGTCTACGATTCTGTATACATAATCTTCCAGACAGGAAAATCGAGCTAATTTTATGTTTATAAAATTAACTTTGTAATTAAAATAATAAATTTGGAAAGAGGTCATAAAATAACTTTGATTTTAAGCTTTTATTCCACCTCTAGGTGGCTCGAATTTGAATTCTGTTTTCCTGTTCTGTTGAAAATGTATATTGAATGTCACTTTTCATGATTTAGGCAAACAAAAAAGTGGTTCTTTGTTGAATACAAAATGCGAGAATTTCCTATATACTTTATAGCGCTTCGATGCTTATGAAACAAAAAAATATCAAGCGAAAACGAGCATATCATTTTTATTCACAAAATCCTTTTAAACCAATACGTTTTGAGACTTTCGAGTTCAATAGTTGAAATAACGAAGAGCCTATCGACTAATTATGGTTGTTTGTTCCAGGAGCCATTGAGACACAGCCGGGGCGCGCTCGCGAGCAGACTGACGGTGAGTTGCCGTCGACACGTGTAAAATACCACCACTAACAGCGCTAATTAAAACTGACTGGGTTCGAGTGGTTCTTATGCCGGGACTACCTTTTATACGCGGTTCTCTGTACTTTTCGATCTGAATACTTGGTTGAATTATTAATTGAATCCAATTAATGCCTATGAAAATTTATCACATCAGATTTCTATGCTGTAAATAAGTTCTATCTGACTCTTTAAAGTATATATTTAAGTCATAAAAAATCGTTCAAGATAGTACTTGCTTCTTTAGTCATATTTCATTTCATGGTGCAAACACATGACATAAACCAGATCAGCTTCCCAAATACATCAGACATGATGTCATCGGTAACCATTTACAATTCCATTGCCGAGAAGTAACAAAACCGAAACACACCGGACGTTGATCACTTCAAGGCTCGAAACGTAAAATAGACAGACTTGATCCATCCAGACAGGATTACCCGTTGCTATAGCAATGATATCAATATGCAGCCGCTTCGAAACATCGACAGCAAATTGAAAACACGCACGTACACACTCGTTAAAATTACTGGCTCTAACTAACTGCGCTAATTAATGTTGAGACAAGTGGCTCTTACTACAGACGCAAGGGACGAGTACCAAGTGAGAAATATTCGAATTAGCTCTTCGGGTTGTTGATGTGGGGCGTGCCATCTATGGGTCGAGAGGTAAGCATCTGCTAACTATTGTACTGGTTTACTATGTAATTGATTCCTCGAGTGAGTGAGAAGTATTTGAAAAGTTTAGGATGAGCGGCTCGGAGCTAACCACAACGGGTTTAAGTGATGCATGTTCAAATATATCATTATTATTATGTACTATGAACATCTGCGCACTAGTACTGGGAACCATAGTATTCCAAGTCTTCTAATAGCCGAGTACGAACTAAACTACTTAGTTATGCAGATTCTCTCACGATGTTTTCTTTTACGACGTGACAATTCATTCCATAAGTGTAGAATATGTAATTCAACCACTAAAACCTCAAAATCAGATGTTTGTACGACCAGACTATGAACACCTGTGTATGATTTCGGGCGCTTAAAGAAAACGGACCTTCAAAAATTCAAGCAGACTGACGATTCTGACCTTGATCACTTAATTCCAGTTCTTACTTCCAGTATCGCATGGAGCCATGTTTTTCTGTTGCGGGTTAAATATCCAAGAACAAAGTAACCCAAGTTCAGACACATGTGTACCCCATAAGCAGACATAATAAGAAAAACTCAGACAGAACGAGTAAGAATGAATGCCGCGGAACGTTAGTATTTCTGCCAAGCGGAAGGGCAACCCGCTGTGCAGACAGATATATTTCGAATTAAAATGGCCGTTGTAAAGTTTTAGCCAGTAATAAAGTGTGTTAGCGAAAGAGCCATTTTTAACATAGATTGTAAGGAGATAACAGTCTCTCGAATCTTTATCTCAGCGAAGAAATGATTATAAAAGAACTTAAGAAGGCGTGTGCAAACGATAAGTTTTGTTCTTTTTGTATGAATCTAAAATTATTTGTAATACTTCTTATATAAATTTTATAATCTCAGGATTATTTTGCGCCTTACACGTTAAAAAAACAAATGAAACCGTCTATTGAATGGAGATAAATTTGAATGTAAAACCATGTTTTAAAAGGATTAAAATTAAATATATTATTGTATTGTGGGAGTCACTTTTTTATTAAATGATGCCAAAATGGTCCAATGTTTGGGCTCTAAATGTCATCCAAGATTGATCAAATAAACTATAACAAACCTAAGATTATCGAATTGGTAGATAAGATCGTAGCTCGATTTTTATTACTAAATACTTGTATTTCCAAACCAACATCGATCTTATTAATTGGTACAGATGACTGTAGTAGCGTGACAAACTCCTTATCCTTC